>CM022488.1:3379738-3395411 GCA_011952105.1 Coreoperca whiteheadi | reverse complement strand
GGGGGGGGGGGGGTTACAACATGGGCGTTTTGAGGGTGAGCTTTATTTTTAGTCTCTGCTGCGAGTGTGAGAGGAGCAGAGGAATGTGTTAATGTCGCCACCGCAGCTTCCTCTCCGTCTTCCCATCGGCCTTTTAATACCGAGCTCCGAATGGGACGAGAGACAGAGATTTCGCTTGGTTGTGGAGTTGGAGGTGGGTGGAGCTGCCATAGTAGCAACCCATAGTATCCGGTGTGGAGACGCTAAATGGGAAGTTTCAGCATTTGCCTGTTTTTGATTTATGGCATATGGTATATACTATACGTGGTATATAATAGCTCTGTATTGGGGGGGGGGCAGGGGGGGCCAGTGGTTAGACAGACTATCTCCCAGCCGGAGGACCTGGGCTCAAGCCCACCCTGCTCAAGTGTATTTTAACAAGCAGTGGATTCAGTTTGTGCGGCTGGGCCTGAGCTTTTTACAGTGTAGCGAAAGGTTAATGACACACATTCTCTCGTTATTGCTCTGGACTCCAGCGCTCACGCTTACTCGCTTCCTTGCAAACGATGAGAAGATCAATATCACCCTCGGATCTGTTGAAATGAAGCCGGAGCCAGCAGACGCTTTGCTCAGCTTAAGATAAAGACTGAAAGCAGGGGGAAACAGCTAGCCTGGCTCTGTTCGAGGGCTACAAAGGGACTATTTCTTGGCCCGGGAGCAGTGATTTTCGGAAGTTCCTCAAAAATGACTCTGCGACTATGAGGTTGACAAATCACTCTCCCCTCAAGGTCATTTTAATTGCTGTCGTGGCGCTTTCTATCATACCGTGTGATATCCATCAGCAGATAGTTTGCGAGTAGTCACGGAATTATAGATTTACATTGTTTAAGGACGTCTTCTCCGTGTTAGCTTAAGTTGCCAGAACAGCAACTAAATGGAAGCTGAGGTGAGATTGTTTCGTAAACTCCTGAATGAATTCACTTTGAAACTCAACTTTTATGGCGACATGGACGAGAATTCACTTAAGGAAGGAAAGGAGAAAAAATAGGAGCGCTACAATCCCAGGGCAACTTCATCAGCTGATGAAGTTCATGTGATAAGTGATTGATCTTTGAAACGAGGTGGTGCTGATTTTGATCTTTAAAGGTAATTGAGGGTCCTTCACATCTGTGGGACTTGTAACCCTTTTCAAAGCAGTGTCTATCACGTGACCTCAGTCCAAACGAACACGTATTGCTTGTTAATGATCGGACTTGAGGCAAACAGCCCCTGAAACAAGTAAGCAGTAAAGGTGGCTGCAGTACCGGCCTGGCAGGGTGTTAGTAGGGACGATACCAGTATTTGGTGAAGGCAGTAGATGTCCGCTTTTGACTGCAAAGGACTTACAACCAAATATTAAAAATAAAGTTTATTTTCCTTCGACTGTGTATCAAACCTCCAACCATCCTGTGTAGTGGAGGACAGAGCTAACAAAACAAACATTGTGGATGTGGAGGTTGAGAAAAGATGGGTTTTTTTCCTTAGATTTCTGTGGTGTCTGCTACTTAAAATCACTAGCAGATAAGATATTATCTGTACAGCTTCAGGGTAATAAAAAGACAGGCAGATAGACGGGGTTCGGGGTGTGTGTGTGTGTCAGAGCGCGAGGGTTACAGTAATGACAGAAAAAGCCAACACGTCGGTGTGTTTCCCCGCGTCGATCTCCCTCAGCCCTCATTCAGCCTCTGCCTCCCGCCTCAGAAACTAATGGGGCATTTCCTCCAGTGCCACACCACCCAGCAACACTGTTTACTCTGCGTTCCACTGGGGTACGAACAGACGCACAAACACACGGGCTCGATCAGACAGCACAGGACGTCCTTAAACCAAATTAATATCTAAAGGAATTAATAACGACGGCCGTGGTCTCGGAGGGGGGAGAGTCACAGTTTCATCCTTTTATTAAAGTGTGTCGTGACACGTGATTACAAAGAACATATTAATACCTTACCCGACGATGTGTCCTGTGTGGTAGGACTGTGTTCAAAAAGAGGGACGTGTTTAGAGGAGTAGTTCGACATTTTGAGGAATACAAGTATTCGCTTTCCGGGGGAGATTTAGATGAGCAGATCGATGCCACTGTTGCCGTTAGCTTAGCTTAGCACAAAGACTGGAAACAGGGGGAAACAGCTAGCCTGTCTCTGTTCCGGAGGTAATAAAATCCACCTACCGGCGCCTCTAAAAATCACTAATTAACGCGTTATGCCTTTTTGTTTAATGTGTACAAAACTAGAAGTGTTAAAAGGAACCTCCAGGCTCCAGGAAGTTAGTGCTCCCAGCCAAGAAATAGTCTGTCATTATTAAACTTCGTGTTTTGTGCGGACAAAAACAAGATGACAACAAAATGACACATATGTCAGTGGAAGACTTGATTTTGTACACTGATCCAAAACGAAAACAGTTGTCAAGAAGATCTGGTTTAAAAAAAAAAAAAAAAAGGGTACTTGTACACGGTGGTGAAGCAAGACAAGGTGTTTACAGTCAATTTCAACAGATGTAAATACTGCGAGATGAGGGTGACGCGTGCGGGGAAATCTGTTTTCAATGCACGATACACCGGAGATGGATTTTAACGCCAGGCGTTAATATAATCCATCCGGACATGGAGATATGAGGTGCATGTTAACACTTATCCCAATGTCTGGCTCTTACCTGTGTGTCCTGTGGCAGGTGGAGGACGGTGTGCAGCCTCTCGTTGTGATGGTGTCGGGACTCCTCCTCGTACGCCAGGTCCCTGTCGGCCTGCTGCAGGGTCAGAAACCTCCGGATGGTGCACAGGTTCTCCCACAGAGTGCGGTTCTCCGGGCTGGGGTTCTCTTTCCACCGAAGCAGCTCACACAGCCAGCCCTGGAGAAGAGGACACAGACGGACGTGGAGAAAGAAGGTGCGAGGGGAGGTGGGTTAAAGAGAGAGGTGGAGTTTAGCCAGTTATATGCTTTCATATTTTTGGGAAACGTGCTCATTCGCTTTCATGCCGAGAGTTAGACGAGACATCGTTGTCATGTCTGTGCGGTAAATATAAGGCTTCAGCCAGCAGCCAGGTAGCATAGCTTAGCATAAAGACTGAAAACAGGGGGAAGCAGCTAGCTTGTCTCAATCCAAAAGGTAAAAAAATCCGCCTACCAGCACCCCTAAAATTCACTAACATGTTATGTAAGTTAAAAACGATACATTGTGGATTTCCGTTGGGTTATGTGCAGGATTATTTTGTTAGCCTGGCGCAGGGACTTCCCTGTGAGGTTTCCAGTCTTTATGCTAAGCTAAGCCAACCTGCTGCTGGATGTAGCTTCACATTGACCGTACAGACACGAGAGGGGTATCGATCTTCTCATCGAACTCTCGGCAAGGAAGGCGATCACGTGTATTTCCCAGAATGTCAGACTATTCTGTTCAACCTGGAGGGGGGGGGTTTCTGTCCCGCCCGAAAGAATATCGCTGTGGGCTGTTTGTTTTTTTTTTTTTTCTCTTTTATAAAAGCTGCGGAGCCCAAGAATCAACTGCTTTCCCTTCCTTGCAATGACAGCGGGTGAAGAAGGGCCGCGAGAAGAAGGACACGTTAATAAAGAGTACGATGGGGAAAAGACAGACACAGACAAAGATGCGAGAGGGGAATTAAATTTAGCAACAAAAAAAAAAAAGTTGAAGAAGTTGGAAATGGGGGGGGGGGATGGAGAAGATTTAATTATATCTGCTAGACTGGTTCAGTTTGTGACACCAGCTGTTGTGTTCAACCAGCCACCTCGGGCAGCATGCACCGCTAATAGCCTGATCATCTCCCTCTTCCTCTCTCTCTGTCCTTGTGGCCAGCTGCAGCAGATGGGTGCACTGAGCCGTGACCCTCAGCCGCCAACCCCCCCCCCAGACCCACCAACCTGGGGGACCTCGCCAGCCGCACGCAAACACACATACAAGCATGCACATACTGTATACGTGATGCGCACGTCTCTGCCGATTTACCTTTCTCACGCTCACACCTGGTAACTCATACCCACATGTGACTGTTTGAATGAAATCAAACTACATCCATAAATGGATGGATTTAGCGCTTCCACTGCCTCTGTTCTGTTCAACAATGAGTCCTGCGTGTTTTGTTCTCTTTAAAAATATATATTTAAGGTTTATTTGTTTGGTTTTTTTTCCTAATTTTCTTCTAATTTAGTCCTTCCTGTCACAGCCAAATTCCTCTCATTTGGCCTGAGGGGGGAAACTAGCATGCATCGCCTCTCCTCAGCTGTAGAGAGAGGGTGGGATTGGCATGTGCTTCAGGAAATATTAAGTCTTTATATCCTTGTTTATATATCTACAAGCAGCAGAGGAGCGAAGCTGCATGGGTGGCAAAGGTGGTAGCAAGCCACGCATCCTCCTCCTCCTCCTCCTTCACCTGGTGCCATTGCTAATACTTTGAAAGGCGGTTGAAGTTTCTGGGGGCCCCACAGCTGGATATGGATTTCATTTTATTTTTTATTCCTTAAATGCAATTGTTAGCCTGCTAGCCAAGTTAGCTCCAGCACCTCACACTTGCATATATGTGCAAGTACATTTGCCTCACCAGCTCTGGTCTGGCTGTGCATGCTGGCTCACTAGCGTTGCTTACACTAATAACTTTATTAATGGTGTTAATTACACCGTCGCAGTCCTGCTGTGACAAAAGTCACAACCAGAAATGTCTTACAGAAATTGTTTTTTTGTTTATTACATCTTAGGATCATGTAGAAAATAAGTTCTCATACTTTTATGGTATCTTTGAATGAATTCTTGTTTTTCTGGTAAATTCATTAAAACATTCAAATCAACTGATCCTCCCTGTGGGGGGACTGTTAAAGGATATTATAGAGCTGACAAAATATAATTCTTAATGTGCTTGGAGTGAAATGACAGTTTAAAAAGTCCACTAATAAATGGAGAACTTGGTGTAAAATAACAGTGAGAACACGAAGTATAAATGTAATGTAACAAGTTGATTGACTATTAATCATGAAATGCTGCGTCGCAGTTAACAGCGGCTCACCGTGCATGTGTGCACGTCAAAAGGTTCAGCTTCGAGGGCTAGTATGCAAAGCATTTCCGATTAATTCATTACACATTAAGGAAAGAACGTAAGCAATAGCTAACATTCAAATACTTCCAGTGCCGCAGTTCATCGTGTCAATCAGAGCTCTGAAAAGCAAAGCAGATCTGTTCATCGTGTTGTTGTTTTTTTTAATTTTTCTTTTTTATGAGCACATCAAAGATGTTTTTTAGTAAAAATGCTCTTAAGTTAAAATCCCCATTGGCCCACAACTGAGCCACCTGAGATGTAAGACTTGACCTTTTGTGGCTGCCGTTTTCCCAGCGAGTCCCTCACCTGGCTCTTGTTGGCGGCCACCTTTGCGAACAGAGCCTGGGACACCTTGGCTCTCTTCATCTCCTGCTGTATTTCGTCATAGATGCCTGACGTGATGTTGACCAGCGACTCCAGCTTCAGCGGGAGGTCGGGCGCCGGGCCGGACTGCTTCGGCTGGGAGAGAGGATCAACGCGTGACGTAATGCACAGTAAGTACAAATAAAAGGGACTTTGAATGGTTAGCGTTTTACGGGGAGAAGCTATCAGTTAGGTTTGGATGACATGGAACATCATAAAGGCATAACATCTAGGATATCCTATAGTCTTAAAGATTTATCCACAAAAGCAAATCTTGTGTATACATATGAGGAAAGGTTATCAGCTGATGATCAGGCCAAGTTGCTCTGAGAACAGACATGCAGTGTTCCCAGTATGAGCATCAGCTGCACATCTGCGGCGCACGTCTCCACATGAATTTTGTTTACAGATCAAAGTCATTAAGTCCTTCTCTTTTGTCTTTCTTTGTTGTTTCTGTTTGAATGAACATGTATTGGCTCTCAGAGCGCTTGTATACACAGCGTTTGAAGTCGTCCGCAAGACATGTACAGACCAGCTAGCTTACATTCCCTCAGTGTAAACGATGCTGAGATAATTTTACATAGACATAATAAGAATAGCACACATATTCACCCAGAGCCATGAATGGCCATTTGCCCTGACATCACAGAGCAGTTCTTATCACTGATGTTGCTAAATTGTTATGTGCAGATGGAAAGAGATGTCCAAATACTGTATAATGTCCTTTATGTTTACAGTGTGCTCCTATGATAGCTTTGAAGCTGTTTTTCCATTATAAATGGAATTTGTTTAAGATAAAAAACGTTCAAATCCCAGCATAGGTTTTAAGACACAGTACATGGAGTCAACTTTGTGAGGGCAAGTCAAAGATTGCAGATAACTCACAGAGTTGGAGATCTTAGTCTTGTTCTTCCAGATGGAGGCCCAGGTATCAGGGGTTATCTGGTCGTCCAGGCTCCTCTCCCACACTTTCTATGCACACACACACACACACACAAGACACATGGCATGTTACGATCAAAGGTTTGCATCACCATGATTACACATGCAGTCATCATACAGATCTCACTGGTTTCTTACCGCCGTGGCACTGATGCTCCCACAAACCACTTTTAAAAATCCTGTTGTAGAAACGTTGAATGCCGAGCGTGAAGGCGCCACTGACCACAAGGTAGACTAACCTGTGAGATGCGTGGAGCACCGGGGCTGGAGGAGTTGGAGGCAGGAAGGCCGACTGAAGGGTTCATGGTGCGCTCTCTCTCCTCCTGGTAGATTCGGTCTCGCTCGCTCTCGGGCAGGTTGAGGAAGTTCTGCATCGCTTTCAGATTCACCAGCAGAGACTGCGAGGCTGTGCGAGGGTCCTCCTCCTTCCGCAGGATCTCTGACAGCAAGCCCTGCACAACGAAGACACACATTTGCGCTGTGAACCTTGCGAGAAGGCTACAATGTCTCCCCAATCACCACCTACAAACCTCTATTCCTAATATACAAACTAATATGCATCGAAGTGGATTATCCCAATGCATGTTTTCGTGTTTTCTTCTAAATGTGGGATGGATGGGTATTTGTTGTCGCTTGGCTTGGGAAATGTATGGGCCCAAGCCATTTAAACATTTGATAAAACAGCGTCGTTTGGGGCGCAAGCCATCTACTTTCATAAAGGGATTCTGATCCATCACACTCTCCACATCATAATCTGCTGATTATTTCCTCCGGTAATGGATTGATTGTTTGCTTGGTTTGTAAAGATTCTGAAAATGGTGAGAAATGCCGTCACAATTACGCAGAGCCCAAAGTGACACCTTCACAATGCTCGCTTTGTCCAACCCCTAGTCCAAACTTCAAAATGATTGAAATGATCAAAAGGAAAAGGAGGAAATCTTCACATTTGAGAATCTGGGGCCGTGAAATGTTTGGCATTTTTGCATGAAACGTGGCTTAGATGATTATCAAAATAGTTGCCAATTAATTGTCTCTCAGTCTCACTAATGAATTAATCGACAGGTTTCAGCTGCACCTGTATTTACTGTCGGATAGTATAGTTTTGCTAGTAGCAGTATTTTTAGCCTGTGGTATCCGAATACTTTGTGTACTCAGGGTGTCGTTCCGGCTCGTGTTTGTGTTGCAGGAGTGAAGATGTTGGGGTTCAGGGGCATCGTGTAGTTTAATTTATAGCAAAGCATCATATTTTATAAAAGCTTCATGTGTTTTGTACACAAAAAACCTAAAGCTGCCAAATAACTGTAGTGGAGTGAAATTTATGCTCCTTTTTAAAAGAATGAATGCTATTCATTCCTGAGATATACAGAACATCATTAGCATATAGGTTGGATGCTCACACAAATACATATACTTATAATATAAACAGAGCCACACACACACACATATGCAAAAGTCACTAAATACACCTGGCCTTTATACCAGTAGGTCTATCCGCCACCTCCCATTACACTGATCTAATGGGGCGTGTAGCAACCAGTTTAGCACAGCCTGAATGCATCAGGTGTTTGTGCTGCTGCGAGGGCGGGGAAGGAGACGCAATGACCCAGCACGCTACCCTGCCATGCTTCCGCTAATCCCACTGAATATACCACGAGGCGGCGATCACAAAATTAGCCAAATCCTGTGCGACAAATTACAGTCCATCCAGTGACGTCGGTTTCCATTTAATGCTATCAAATACGGCAATCATCTCCGCTCACCTGCTATGTCGTGGGGAACGAGAACTATGATCCGTTTTAGTCTGAGGAAATGTAGCTCAGTAAGCAGTAGGGGTCGGTATACGCCGCCACAGGATGCAGTATTTAAAATTTCTGATTTCTCCACCTCCATCCTCGGCTTATTGTTTATGCCATCTGAAAGCTACCCTCTCCTATCCTTGACACATCGCCTTGCTCTTCCTCTTCCTCTGCTCATGTTACCACCACACTTTACCAACTGTCTCCTAACCTTCTTGACCACAGTCTGTCCTGTTTTCCTACCTGTGTGCGGTTGAAAGCCACACGGGCGAACACGGCCTGGGAGACACTAGCTCTCTTCAGCTCGTCTCTGACCTGCTGGTAGATTTCAGAGGAGACCTCAGCGGCCGAGGGGTTGCTCCCGGGATGCTCGCCGCCAACTTTGGATGAACCCCGAGGGATGGGCGGGTGGTTGAGGAACTGCTGGTTGAGGGCCTGGGGGTGCTGATGGGCCAGCAGGCGGCTAACGGCTAGTTGCTGGTTGATGAGGTGGGCCATGGCGAGCTGTTGACGCACCAGCTGTGGGGAGAGTTGGGGGGAGAGCAGCCCACCTGGCCCCAGCAGGGGCTGCAGGGCTCCAGGTGGGGGCGGTGGGGGCGGAGGAGGCACCTGGCCCGTACGGAGAGGAGGGCTGTGGTGGAGGGGGCCATGGGGCGAGGGCTGTTGTTGGGGGGGAGGGGGAGGTGGTTGAGAGGGCGCCTGCGGATCTCCTGATCCCGCCTTGAGGAGGGGACTGCCGGCTCCCAGGTGACTGAGCTGGGCCAGGCCGGCCAAGTGAGGAGGAGGTCTCTGCCCCAGCACACAGAAGTCTGTCATGTTGTCTCTCTCTACTGGAGAGGAGACGAGACCGTCAGTGTGGTCAAACAAGCCTTTACGTTAGCACAGTGTCAGAAAGATTGATACGTTTCTTACTTTTGATGTCAGTAGCATCGCGTCCAGACCACATCTTCTCCAGGTAATCTACTGCTCAACAAAACAAATGCAGAAAATCAGTCAGAAGGGAAGATTCTGATGTTGTTGATATACATACAGTACCAGTCAAAGGTTTGGACACACTTTCTCATTAAAGTAAATGAGAAAGTGTGTCCAAACCTTTGACTGGTACTGTACATAATACATAATGAAACTTTTAAGCTCGACTTTTAAGACAACCGAAACGAGAGCTCCTTGAAGTGCTCAGAAAAACATGAAAATTGAACATCTGCTGATGGCGTGACCTTGAGTTGAGATTGATGTGTCAACTGCTGTTTCCAAAGTAAAGAATTAACTTTGACGCTCAAAACCAAACCATATTTATACAAAACATTCAAAAAGGAAACAGAAAAAACGTCTGGTTGTCAAGCTGAGGGAGTTTGCATGCTAGGATTAATGTTCCAACAGTCCACACCTATCCCCCCGAGCGTCCAGCTGTGACTGACAGGTGTAGCAGCCAATCAGAGAGCTCTATACGTGTACTGGCATCTGAATCGGAGCCGTGTGCAGGTCCTACTTCCAGGGGAAGAACAGAACTGGTGGTGGAAATGCCAAATGTAACCCGACATTCCCCCCTCTGTCAAAATCGCCCCATCCTCTCTCATTTTCTCTCTTCCTATATCCTTCTTTCCGTTCAGGCTTAGTGTTTAATGTGATGATTATAGTGTAGCCTCCTAGGAGTGGGACAGGCTGATGTGGTCGATGGGATGATCTTGACAAGGTGGGTGGGGGGAGACGTCATAGGAGCATGTTGCTGAATATCTCAGCTGATCAGACTCATTGTAAAGCTGTCTACCACACTCAATAGGCTTTGGTCAGCGGTTCCCAAACCTTTTATACAAAGCAATGTTTACTTCTACCCGTCATCACAGGTTGCATGTCTGAAGCTGGATTTATACTTTATGCAAGGGGTTATAGATGCTTTACAGCACAGGGTTTTGATTTATAGTCCAGCGTCGGATTTCACCCGTTGAAAGCGCCACTGCAGCACTAGAGGAATGCATCGTACATGATCAAGCCGTACCACGCTTGAATTATATTCCCCGCAGTTAAATGTGTTTACATTCTTTTATTTACTTTATGATGTAGAGCGACGGCGGGCTGCGTACGCACCGCCTTGTCTCTTTGCTGAATAGGAGCGTACCGCCATGCAATCGCCGTGTTTACATTCATTCATTCATTCATTGATGGTGAGAGAGAGCGGCGATCACGGTCAGCAGAAGCTTTGCAGTGGAGATGTCTTTGCTAGATGTGCATTATTAAGGAGACTCCTGAGCCGCCTTCAACTTCCTAGTGTTGCCTTCACCATCGACTCAGAAGCTTGCGGGAGAAAACAAGAGCAACTCAAGCTGACCAATCGCAGGTCGCGGTATCTCCGTAGCCCCGAAGTATAGGTACATTTTTGAGAAGGTGCATATTATCTATGTCGTAACCCTTAACGCCCAACTATGAATCTAGTTGAAGAGTTAAAAAAGGAAATCAAAAGGTGACTTTCCCTTCTCCCATTGTTTCATTTGAATACTTTTTAGATGGTAAAACTACAATATTTCCCAAGAAAAAGCTAATATTATTGAGGGAACAGTTTAGTTTTTTATGATTTCCTATCCCCAGTAATCGTCTTGAGAACCCTTGAGGGGTCGGCTGTACCACTGGTCAACTGTAAGAGTATTCAAGGAAGCTGGACCACTGTCTCACCTTTGATCTTCTTATACTTCTTGTACCAACGACCAAACTCCTGGCATTTGGCAGTGGAGACATTGGCATAGTAGGAACTATTCACTATGGAGGAAATCATACTCTGAGAGAGGAGGAGAGGGGAGAGAGAGATAATTAATAACCACCATAATATGAAATGCTTACACTCGGGCAACAACCACATGGCATGCTCACATAAACACACACACACACACACACACAATAGAAATAGGCAAACATTAATCACGATTGGAAGCCACCCATGGAAACTCGAGCCAGCACAGTGCAGAGAGGGAATCTCCAGCCACACACACATATGCTTGCAATTGATGCTGCGATCAACACCCCCCACCAGAGCATTTAAATGCAGTCTACACACACACACACACACACACATAAATCTCACACACCCGTCATTATGAGACCAGGATAGAGGGCTTAACATGCAGCTGGGGAGTTTAATGTGATTGTGGAGACGGCGCTTCATTTTGTGGGGTGGAGTTTGATTAAAATGTAGCAATAATCAATACAATGCACGAACAATTATTCCGAAATGTCTAATTGAAACCGACTTCAGTCATCAGCCAGGGCATGTGATGTCTAGTCAGTGAAAGGGACACTTGATAGTGTAAAAGCACATGGCAAAGAAGATCTTAACGAGTAGATATAGCAGCAGCATTATTTAATTGATAAGCAGCGCTCTCACAAGGACCGTTTGATTCTGATGTGATGAGGAACATGAGGTACAGTGTGCTGTCGTCGTTGTGTAGCAGTGGCCAGATGATACCTGTGAGAGGGGACACTCTTTGGCCAGAGTGCTTTGGTTCATTTCCTTCAGCAGCTCTTTGAGAGCGTTCCTGACAGTCGCGTGGTTCCACTGTTCACAGGGCAGATCCTCCAGCTTTGAAAAACTACAACGGGCCGAAAACCACACACAGGATTCAGTTACATCTCTAGGTTAAGACAGGTTGACAGTATTGTGCGGGATGCTTTAGATAACCACTGCACCATAGACATTAAAGAGTTGAAGGAACAGCTCGACATTTTGGGAAATACACTTCCGCTGTCTTTGCAAAGAGCTAGAAGAGAAGATCGACACCACTCTCGTGTCTGTGCGATAAACAGGAAGGTGCAGCCGGTTAGCTTAGCTTAGCATGAAGACTGGAAACAGGGGGAAACCGCTAGCCTGGTTTTGTCCAAAGGTAACAAAATCCAGCACAGAAGTGTAAAATACAAAATGTTGTGGGGTCGTTTTTAGACGCTTTTTTTTTTTTTGATAGGATGTAACTATTGTAAAGGACTAAAACTAAGAAATCCAACAAATTTAAAGAACAACATTATTAGAAATGAATTGGTGTAAGAAAAAACAAATAAAATTTGGATTTGGCTTGGGGAATATCTTCAAATACACAGTTTTTATTGTATAATCTTTATTTTTCATGCCCTCTTCCATCGCACATCAAACAAATAGGCTCAAATCCTAATCCTATGATTAATCATTTTATTTTTTTGAGACACATTTTTGGCCGGGAGTTGTGACTTCGTGGAGTGTCCTGGCCAAGAAATAGTTGGACACATAACCCTGTCATGAAACCAAAACTTGTTGCCTCTACGCTTACACTGTACGTATTAAACAAGCAAGATATGATGTGTTAATTATTGAGCTTTAGAGGTGCTGGTAATGCTGTTACCTGCAAACACAGCCTGACTTGCTGTTTCCACCCCCTTTCAAGTTGTTATGCTAAGCTAACCGGAGGGTTGATGGCATATTTACCACACAGACATGTGAGTGGTATCAAACCTCACATCTAACTCTCTCTGCAAGAAACAAAAATATGCGTAGTTCCAAGAAATGTCAAACTGTTCCTTTTCAACCTAAATTAACCCCTAACGCCACTGATCTTTCAAACGTCCTGCATTAACCTCCACCTCAAACCCCTACTTCCTGTACGCACCTATCTTCACGCAATCTTCCTGTTTTTATTTAATTTTAACCTCAAAACAAATCTTTTCGACACTGAGCACGAAGTGCGCCAAAGCGCTGCCATTTCCATGGATACACACATAAACATGTAAATAAACCTGGCCGGTATGTGCCAAGGCGACAACAATAATAACCCTCTCATCTGGAGTTTATCTGTTTTTATCAGTCCATCAAGATCCTGCTTCACTTATTCGAGGGAACTAGGAGTTCCTGGCACACGGACTCTCCCTGACGGAGACAGATAATAGATAAATCCCCACCGGGTTGTTTAACTGGCGCTTTAGTGTTTCAATATTGCTGCTTTCAAATTTGATAGATATGGTGAATTTTTTGAGCTGCAATCAGCTGCAATGACATCAGCAGCCCAGCGGACCAAGTGTCTGACTCAGTGCAACCGCACACGTATGGTTTAAAAGCCCCACTGTGTCCACAAAAATGTCGGGGTTTTTTTGGGGTTTTTTTTTCATATTCAAGGGAGGAGCTTTGGTGAGTGGAAAGCCACGGATTGAAATTGTAAACGCCTGCTACCTTCTCACTCTGAAATGCCACGCACGATTTCTTTGGATCCGCATATGTCTGGAAGACTGTACCCTGCGACGTCTGACCTGTGTAGCTGGATGCGTAGCGTGACCATGTGGTAGACCTCCATCAACATGTCCGCAACCGTGGCTTCTGGCGCGTCAGTCAGGAAGTGGATGGGCAGCGGGTTCCACCTTCCCACCTTGATGATGCCTGGACAGAGACGTGGAAGATTTCTGTCACTTACGCTTTTTATTTCGTTTCGACAACACACAAAAATACAGAGAGTACGCACGTGATGTAGTGAAATCAAAACGGGCAAGAACGAACAAGCCCAGCACCCCAATATTCTGTTAGCTAGTAGCTCATACCCTCTCTAAGATGCTGCGCCCTTAATGTATGTCCCAAAATTATGCCAGATTTGACTGGTTTTGCTTTGGACATTTCAATTACCCTGGCAATCAACTTTCCAAATCACTCTGTACACTCTGGTCTACGTTGGCTTTTCAGGTTACGTAAAATAAGCCGGGTTGCCACAATAAAACCCGTTACCTGTTTGCAAACCCAAACTCTGCTTTAGTAAGTTTGGTGGCACGAGAGGTTTATCCTCGAACGGACACATCTGTTAGTGGTTGTTTGAGCTATTAAAGTTTTTTGGGTTTTTTTTTAGTGCTGTAATCTAAAACCTCTTGAACCATAGTGTCTTCTTCCGCCTCCCTCTTTAGCGTGAAATATTTCTGATAAACCACCCGGGGAGTGTTTTTATTTGCTTCACTGCATCGGATTCTGAAAAAGTGAGCTCGAGCCAACAAGTTTTATTTATTACTAAAGGACCATACTGGTGGTTTTACCTACTTGTTCAACCCTGTCTCTAAGATTTTACGTTTACTGGAACGTTTTTGGCGGGGGGTTTTGAATGGAGGAATGACTACTATGTTGTATCATTATCTTTAATATTAGTGTTATTTTTGGGAAAGCTATAGCAGCGTTTTACTAGATTGATGCATTTGGCCCAAACCCAGGACACATATTAATGTTCAATACATGTTTATACAACAGCCTGCACCAGAAAGACAATACACCATTACTTCACTGCAGCTATAACGGGGGGTTCTTATTGGCTCTCTGCTCTAATTTACCAGTTGTTAGCTTTCTTATTCTGCTGTGAAAATGTGACTGATACGTCTGCAGCAGATCATTGACTGCGCCGCACACAGTACCTGTTGCTGTTGTTGCCAATAGAACTTGTTTGGTCACTTAGGAACAATTTTAGTTTTGAACTTTATTATGCTGTAGTTCAGTAGGTAAAGCAGAGACTCTTTTGGGTTGAAACCAGCGATCCAGCAGTCAGTTCGCCCAAATTATAAAAGACGATCTCATTTCGGCCTTATGTGCTAAGGCTTTTGCCGGCGCCCAAATATAATGGAGGCGATTGGAATTTCACACGTGCCAGCACCTTTTCTTTTCTTTGCTCAAACAATGTGCTGGTTCCTCCGAGTAACTGTTGACCAAATAATGATTAGTTTTTCATTGGCACGACCGAGGGCTCATCCTCATGAGTACGCAAGCAGTTGGACACAATATCGTGAACAGAACCCTGCAACAAATGCTGCCTCTGGATCAAACTGTATTTTAGCTGTCTCCCGTATTTTGTGTGGTTTTTTTAGGGTCTGTGTCAAAGCACCAGCCACCAAAAATCATCCAAAATTACAAACAGAAAAGAGCTTTTTATGTTTAATCGTGTGTGTGTGTTTATGAATTATTAAGTGTGTGCAGCTCTGCAGAGTCGTCATGTGTAAACATCTCTCTCGCTCTCTCTCTCTCTCTCTCTCTCTCGATGCTGAACAATCTAGTCGAATTTCTTTATGACGAATATAAGGAAAAACAAAGAATGCCAGCGCAAGACGTAATACGCACAAACACCCGTGTGCACTTCACCTACCCGTTCTCTCACACACACACACACACACACACAGAGGTTCTTCATGGGGACTGGCTGGAGCTGTGAAAACTAAACAAAGCTAATCGCATTACTGTCCTCCAAATGAGATCCAGACGGGTCCAGAGAAGTCTCTCTCTTACTCTTTCTGTCCCCTTGTCTCTCACCCCCCCCCCACCACCCCCCCATATCGTCCTCTCTCCATTTCTTCCTCCTCTCTTCAGACTTCCCTTCTCCCCAGACCGCTCTGATCTCTCTCTCTCTCTCTCTTTTTGTTCTCTTCCACTGTGTTTATATCTCAGTTATATCTTTGATTCCAGTCAGGCCGAGCTGTGTTCCTAATTATCCGGTCGTACGGGGGGGGGGGGGGGGGCTCTATATTATTTCCTTTGACACGCAAGGGTCGT
>CM022488.1:3358891-3379713 GCA_011952105.1 Coreoperca whiteheadi | reverse complement strand
TGGTTGGAAAAGGTTCGTATCTTGAAGGTTAATCTAACACTGGTTAGTAAGGAGTATAAGCATGGGTAGGAGCGGGGGGTGGCGGGGGGGGGGTAGGAGAGGGGCATCATTTAATCCACTATGAACAGAAAGGAGTGGACCCCTCAGGGCAGGGAAGAACCCCAGAGGAACCTAAGACCACCAGGACAACGTTTAAGAACCGAACCAGATAGCTTTATTAGAGCGGCAGTAGTCAGTTTTAGTTCATCTGGGTCACATGAAAATGTTCTTTTTTTTTTTAATATGAAAGCTTAGTTTTCTGTCTTTATACACTACGCATCATCACATATCTACATTTTAAACTCTTATTAAAGAAGAATAAGAGTTAGAAACCACCACATGTGCGTTTGTCACACTTGTTAATTCCATGTACTTTTGAGACATGACACATGTCATGCGATGCAGGCAAATGTGATTTTCAGTTTTAGTAATTGCATGTAAAAACATCCATTTCACATGTAATATCCCATTTGAAATGATATTTTCACATTATGATATATGTGTGAAATTATCACGTGACATACAATATTGCACACGTGACGACAGGAATTTCCCATGCGAAAGAGTTTTGTTTTTGTGGGGGGGGTGTTCGTAAAGGGAAGATTTAATGAAGAGCGTTTTAAAGAGATGGAATAAAACACTCAGATCATTTTATGACAGAGAGGAACACACTGAGCCAATCCTCCTCTCTCTCTCTTTTTTTTTTTTCTCTTCTTATTGTTTTCGGTCTCTTTTCGCTTTCTCACTCACACAAAGAAACTGTTTCTCCTGGCTACCTTCAGCCTGCGGCGTCTGAAAACAAGCCATAACAGTTTCCGCTAATGCCAAGTTGGGTGGAAGCAAACGCGTGAATAAGCAGACAAACACAAACTCACAGAGGACACATGACGGCACACGGAGACGTGGACACGTACATGTACCGGCTCGCATGCAAAGCACACACCCACACGCGCTCACACGCTCACAGTTTGATGGTAAATGCATTAATAATTGATCCATCATTTTTTGGTCTGCTGTTCAATGGGCTCTGCTTCTTGTCCACATTTAAAAGTAGAAATCATTGTTCCCATTTCCACATTAAAATTCCACCTCCCAGAGACATGCTTTTATGTGGCCGGCTGGTGGCTTGGCTCATGTCTGAGTGTGCCCATCCGCACAAACGCAAGTCCACACACAAACACACACTGATGTCTCTGACTCCTCTCATCAACACTCGCGCAGGCCCGCGCGCATGGGTGCCACGCACACGCACACGCACACATACATGTGTACACAGTAATCCCATTGTCCCATGCTAGAATAAGTCTTAATGGTCGCAGCAGCCTGCACACGCATGCGGGGGCAAACTGGTTCCAGCTTCCACCCCTGGCACACACGGAGGGGAATGCCCCATACGCCTGACTCGCCCCTATCGCCCGCCACCGCACCCTGAGGAACTCCTCCTGATGGAAATCTATCACGCTGTCGTTTCAGGGAGTGATCCTCTCCCCGCTGAAACGCTTCTGCTCATCTATAAAACAGCGTGCACGAGGGCGAGCCCTCGGCTGAGCGGGCGACCGCTTGAACAATGGCAGCGGGGAGTTTTAGGCTTATTATAAGTTATGATGCAACTCACTCGATCTGAAATACCTAAACACAGGTCTGCAACTTTCTTATGAAGCATACTTTATGAAGGGTTTGTCTTTATTAACGGTTAATTACTCACTTTTAAACGCTTCATTGAGCAGTAATAAGAGCAAACATTGAGTTGCTACGTTGTTTAAAATCCATTTGGCTCGTTTTTATCCTAAGCTTTGTCTTTTTAGCTCTTTGATTTAGTAGAAAACCCTCTGAACGTTTAGTGGAATAAAGCCGCTGAGCATTTGGACCTAAATCCATTTATTAAGTCCAGACTTGGTGATTTAAGTTAGTAGAATAACCTTTTAGAAATGAGTTCCTGTATGTAGCTGTATTTAAAAAATGGCCCATTGTTGAGATCTGGGAAGACGGAGATGGCACCACAGCAAAATCTGATGGGGCAAAATAACACGTGCTGTCAGAGAGTCAGGCAGGTTGTAAACAAGCCAACAGCTGATCTAAACCACTTTATTCTTAAAGGGGACTACGACAAGTATGGCAGATCAATGTTGAGCCAAGAGGGTAGTCTGTGATGGATGTTTACAATGGTGAGTAATGAGTAATAATTTGACCATTCGTCTTCATTTTCTCTTCCAAATACGATTGGCCTGGTTGTTTTTTTTAAAGGGGCACCCCACCGATTTTACACTACTAGAAAGCTGAATTACAAACTGGTGGCAGAGTTTGAAAGACCTAGGCATTTACCAGACAGGCAGGGTCTAAAAAATTAATCAGTTGCATTATGGGAATTGTAGGATCCAGCGTTTTTGGATGTTGACCCATATACTAGGGATTAAAGTCAGGTTATCTCGGCCTCTGCAGCATCTATTTTGACCATCCTGATTTCACCCCTTTTTAAAAACCTTTTCTGAGCATCTGACAGCTTGTTTCTTGCCCCATCTGCCTTCTCTTCAGTGAAGTCGCCACACTCTCAGATCTCAGCAATCCCCTGGGTGAGTACAGGGTTCTTGTTACCCATAGGAATATTGGCAGAAAGTCCTAAAAATAAGACCCACGTTTTGATAAACCAGAATTGACCTTTAAGATAAAGAGCGACCTGAACCGGAAAAAAAGCAGCTTATGCATGAAGAGGCTATACTCGAAAACCAAACTTGGAAACTCAAAAGATGTTCTTAATAATGGACAATTACTGATTTAGAAATGTATTAACAACAAAGTAAGAATGCTGTGTAAGTAATATGTATTAGCGCCCTGCTAGAACCAGGACTACACCCCTCAAAAGGTCTAAACTCAGATGTCCAGTGAATTGCTGACACGGTCTGCAGCAGTGACCCTTTGTGGCCTGTTAGACGTGGCACTGCAACAATGCTCCCTCTACCCACTCGCTCTCTCACTGACCACTGTTAACTGTTCACTGACTAAAGCCGTAAAGTACAGGTCTGCTCCCATCCATTCTATAAAAGCCTTCAGACCCTTATAATTGAAATAAACAATATCTCCCAGTTAATTACTGGGCTAAGCTAATTAAAGAAAGGCCGTGGTCCTCGGCGGGGACTTTAAATACACCGCTGGGACACAAGAATGCAGGACACAATTCAAACAGGGAGAAAATAGCTGGGACTCTGTGTAATTTTGGTCGTGGACCGCAGGGGAAAAAATGTATAATTTAAGCCAGAAATTATTCATTTAACATAAACGCTTGTTTTAAAAAACAAAAACTATTCATTTGAGAGAAGCTGGGGGGAAGTGTGTGTGTGTGTGTCTTTTGTCTGTGATACTGCATGACAACGCGGTATCTTTGCCGAGTGTATGGACTTTAGTGTGAGCGTGTGCAAAGGCATCCTTGCGTGGGTTAAATAGAGTTTACAAGAAGTGTGTGTGCGAGACTGTGTTTTGGGCACACACACAAATAAACACACACACACTCTGTAAGCGAACAGTGCTCAAGTCCATTCTCCGAGTTTTGTTTGTGTCGAGTTGTGATGTCCCGTTTAGTCTCGCCTTTGAAGCCCCTGGTGTGGTGCTTTTAGAGTGGGGAGTGCATTGATGTGGACAGGGGACCAATGTGGCTCGCTGTTTTCCACACACACTGATGAGGCAGAGAGAGCGAGACCTCCCCTGATACTTGGCAAAAACACTGAGGCTAGAAGTGCTACTAATGGCATTCATCTGCAAACCCTAGCGGACACTCGCCGTACAATTTCGGGGGCTATTTTAGGCCCATCAGCGTAGGATAACGCGTATCTGCATGTTGTTTATTGTTCTACTTTGTTTTGAAAATTGCTGCTCTGAATTTTACAACCAAATGAAGAAAGAAAAAATAAAAGATCTAGAACCTAACCGGCGGACGAGACTGAGTTAATAAACGGTTTTACTGGAAGGACAAAGACTCAGATGTGAGAGACAGAGTACGTAACATCTGGGATTATCAGATGGTGGGCAAAAATATGTTCAGAGTTTAATGCAGTTTCACTAGCAAACATAAGCATGCTGAATTACAAGTTATTCTTAAAATTATTATGCTTTTAAAAGAGCCTTTTCGTGACAGTAAAATGTTTTCTAGTCCCTCAGTTTGTATGTGTTTCCACTTTATGCTTTACCTAATTCTTGCATCCCATTTCCAGTCCCAATATTCTGGGGACAACAGTAGTGCTGATGATATTTAGCATGCGACGTAATCCAAGGTAATCCCTTAAAAGATAACTCTGTTTTCATTTTACAATTTGAGTCTCATTTTTTGTCGTCTTGGTCATCATTTCTAAGTAGTTCTTGAGATATGGAAACTACGTTCGGTTGTAAACAAGCAAACTGCCAGATTATCTAAAGCCCTTTCTTTGGAGGTGAAACGGGTAATAATCCCTTATTGTCCGTGCTGCAGCTACAGCACATAGACTGTATATAAAGATGGACGACATGACAGCTCCCCAAAAGTGAGACCTAAACCTCTCGATCGCCCCCTGGTGGCTGGCTGCAGTATCGGTCAGCATAAACCCCGCCCCCTCCATGTTAGTGGATGGGACGTGAGCCAAACTGAAAAAAAGTCAAAGTACACGCCGAATAAATGTTTCCCAAAGATGGTTTCAGTCAGTTTAGGTAGTTCTTATCACGCTGACGTGTGTTCGAGGGTTCGCTTTTCAGATAACTTTGGTTCTAATTAGTTATTTGATGCTATAAAAAGGGGAGGGGGGGGGGGGGGGTCTTGTTATGTTAGACAGTTCAAATGTTTAGTTTTTGTAATTTTATGGTTTGCCTTTGTTTTCTTTCCCAAATAAGTTTAGCTAACCTGTCTGATTGTCCAACTGCTTTTGTTTCTTGCGCCATCTGACTTCTTTTTTTTATTTGGATGTTGCCACATTACAGATTCTCAGCCATTTAGTGGGTGTGCACCATCAGTTATATCTGATATAACACTAACACCAAGACCCAGGTTGTAATAAACTGGAATTATACTTTAGTGCCTCAGTTCACTTTCAGATTATGGCTAAATTTAGACCTTCGTGTCGTTTGATGGATTTCATTGATAAATTTGCTGTGTTTCTCCTTGTAAAAAGTTAAAGAGTAAATCTTCTACGAAAGAATGCGAAGAGGCTCTTGGCAGAATGTGATTTACATTTGATCAGAAGCATTTTTGTATTTAAATATCGTTTTTAATCTGTCTTCGATCTGTACTCTTTACTTTTATGTGGGGATTTTATTACAGATGGCGCCTTTTAACGGTGTGACGCGAAAAGAAACAAAACAGTCACTGATTAATTAATTCATTAAATGTGGTAACGATCAGGGGTCCCGCCCACCCTGAAGACTTGGCACTACTGAATGCAGCTTTTCAGTTGTGCGAGAGAGAGTACCACACTATGAAACAAGGAAGCCAAACCATCCTGGAAAACAGCGATCTGTCTTGACAGGGTTTCCTGATAAGTTGCAACTTGCAAACTAAGCACTTCTGTTTTGTTCCAGGGATGAGGCAAACGTGACCTTTTTTTGAAAGAGTAACTCAACATCCCCTAAAGATTTGTACCGACTTCCAGCGGTTTAACGTCTCACCTTGCTGCGGTGACGTACAGGTGTACCCCCAGGGTGTGTCGGTACGCCGTGACATCACAGTTGGGTGCGGTTAGATGTCTTTTAACTTGTTGCATATTCGGGCTTCGGGGTTTGAATTTCAGGATGTCTTGAGCCATATTTCTAGTAGCAAACGGTTACTCCTGACTTCCACTAAAACATTACTCTTGATCTCCATGGGAAAACTCCTTTTTCAGCTAGCGGGAACCCTGACTGATATCTTATTGTTTTAAAACGCCATACTGGTGTGACGTGTGACCAGTGTTCAGCAGACGGGCTGCTCTGCTGGATGTGAGTTGGGCCTGTTGAGGGGAAACCAGAGAGGTTGAGGTCAAGAGTCGGTTTCAGGTGGGCTGGAGGCCTCGTGATAAGAGCTGCTGGCCTTGAGGCAGTAAAGGGATTACGTGTCGAGGTGTGTATGGAATAAGGGGAACACACACACACACGCACAAACACTCAAGCGAGATCTCAAACAGATGGGGATCTCCCACCATTTTCACTCGAGTGCGATAGCCATGTTGCTAGCTGTCGCTCTGTTGTTAGCATTTTACACCGATGTGAGGCAACTTCCCCAGATGGCATTTTCTGCATACTGGAGAAAAGACAACAGTAAACGGCACTGTCCTGTTGCAGATGACTACCATGTGTGCACCAATAAATTACAGAGCTTTTCTTTCCCTCTGCTTCATAAACATTCTCACACATACTGTACACACACACACGCACACGCACACACACACAATGTATTTTTGTCTTGCGAGACATTCCTGTCCAGCTCTTTGTTGTGTCTTTAATGAGTTTTACAGGCCCTGTCTGTGTCTTAGTTGTGTTTTTTGACAGACATTCTTGCGCTTATTGCCACTGCAATAGTACAGCGTCGGCTCTAAATAGACAACCTCACATCCAGTTTTTCTTCTCAGGCCGCTGATTAGAGGGAGCGTCTCCTCTCAAAGATCGTTCTCGTCTTGACCCCTAAGCTGCATGCTATTTAATTCTGAGTCAGTAGTGCCGTAGTTTACACAGTGAGAGGCTGGAAAATCATGACTGTTATTAATGGCCTTCGTGAAACCCTCTCCATACTAACAAAAAGAGGCAGCTTGGCCTCGGATATGTAGCTATTTAAATGATAGCATAGTAACAGCATTTGAAGAATACTGAAGAAGATTTCTCTGCCGAAAAGGTGGCGTCACTTCTCAAACATACAGTTGTCCATTTGCGTAGGTTTTCTGTCTGACGTTTGTCTGTGCAGGTGCCACTGTTTTATTCGTTTAGTTGTGATGGTTATCTCTACTACCATCGCTTCCCCAGCTCGCCATCGGGGGGTTCTCCTTCTGTTTTCCTTCTTTTTAATTTCAATTTGTCAAACGAATGCCGCCATAACGTCGGCCCATTTGGGGATTTCTTTGCCCCGAAGGAACGAGCTACCAGACAGAGGCTTTCGTCTGCCTTCATGAGGTGGGTTTATGCCAAATGTTATAGCGCGTTGTTAATGACAAAGCTAATGAGCAAGCACAAAAACAAATCCATGATGGAATCGGTCCTGCAAGTCAAGGACAGATTTTAATCTAATATCAATACCACTCTCATACGGTAGCTGGAGCCAGCAGCCAAGCTGGCTAAGCTAGCTTAGCTTAGCTTAAAGACTGGATTCAGGTGGAAACGGCTAGCCTGGCTGAAGGTAACAAAATCTCAACTTATACCGCCGTTCAAAACAAGCAGGTGTCAGTAACTTCCTGAAGTCTCCACTGGTTGCCTGGCAACTGCTCCCGGCCAAGAAAGCCCGGCGCACAACGGTTTGTCGTTTTTACACTTCGGTTTTTGTACGTATTAAACAAAGGCGATATAACGTGCTGATTAATGAGCTTCAGAGGAGCTGGTAGGTGGATTTTGCTACCTTTGGAGAGAACCAGGCTAGCTGTCTCCCTCTGTTTCTAGTCTTTATGCTAAGCTAGGCTAACTGGCTGCTGGCTGTAGCTTCATGTTTAGTATTTCAAGAGAGTGGTATTGATCTTCTCATCAAAGGCTTAGCAAGAAAGCAAATAAGCTATTTCCCAAAATGTCCATTTTCCCAAATGTCTCAGGATCCACAGTCCTGAGATCAGTTGTTACAACAACATGCTCCTTTAGCTGAGCTCGGCCTTTAGTTCGCTAGAGTTTAGGGACACCGCTCCTGTTGTGGGTTCAAAACCTCTATCATACACACGAACTCTGTCCATGGGCGCTCTCAAAACTTTCCTCCTGATCTCAGTCCCTGTCAGACGCTCGACAAGCTTGCATTTCAGTTGGTTTTGTGCTCGCTCGGTGGTTCTGAAGCGTTGTGGTGGTGTTTCATCAGTTGGTGGTGCGAGCGTAGTGGTAGCGTCAGCATTGGCAAACGTTTATGTGTTTTTAAAAGGTTGTTCATTTCAAGTAGATGAATGATTAGCACTTTGCACACGATTTTGCATTATAATTTTAGGGACCGAAGGCCCTGGCTTGCCTCACACCTTACTTTGAAAACCCGAATTTCAATTTTCTTTCAAAACACGGGAAGAACACAGCGACATGACCGCTGTGGTGTTTGCAGTGTCTCTCTGACTGACCGTGGGCTTGTGCGGCTGAGCTGTGCGAGTAGCCGAGGGCCAGCAGCGCCGTCTCCACCAGCTGAGAGAAGAGGATGTCCTTCCTGACCAGCACAAACTCTGCATGCTCCTCTCTTCCCTCGCATCCGTCCGCCTGAATCCCTCCATCCGACTGCTCGACCACACAGAAGACTGGAATCATGAGTCCTGTCGACGGGGACGAGGACGGAAAGAAGGAGAGAACAACAAGAAGATTCTTTTAATGTCTGTTTTTTATCGTCTGTGATCACAGCGCAGTTTATCCCTCGCAGACAGCGGACATGTGGATCGCATTTATCGTGGGTCAAGCCCGTAATCACTTCATGCTTTTTGTTTTATTGTTGAATATTGCAACACCTGAAATTCTCAATACTCTACAATAAAGCAAGGATGCGAAACAGATGATGTGCATTCCTAAATCAACTGCAACGGTGCTGCTCACTGTCCACTGGACAATTCCAGGCATTCAATCTAACGGCCAATTAGATAGGCAGTCGTAATAATGGCTCTCCTAACACATATGCAAAGATTAAACAAATCTACGAAAGAGCTACACGGACAACAACTGCTGCTGTCATTAGAGCATTAATAACTATTTAACAACCAACAAAACGGTGAAGGAGGCTTTTAAATGCCGAATAATATTGTTAATGCAGTTAATACGTGTTAACACAGAGGTTTGTGGTCAAAAGAAAACTCCTTGAATTTACGTAATACTGTGCGTCTTTCGTCAAAGATGCAAATTCAGGCCAGGTGAAAACCAAGAACCAGAACGGTTTGCATGAAGAGGGGCTCTCCCAGATCACACACAGGCCGACGCAATAAAACCATGACATGCTTTCAAAGTCTTCGAGCAAACCTGCAAGCCACTTTCGCAGCGGCACACGTGGAGGTTTTGAACAACTCTATTAATTGTTGACGTGAGCAAATTCAAGTAAGTCCAGAGACATTTTTGACCTAGTGGGTCAAGACTTGTGTGCTCCAGCAGGCTCTGAGCTCAGTGACAAAACAGGCCCGTTGCCGTCACAACAAGTCAAATGAGCGTTTTCTGTCGCATCTCGCCAGGGAGACATCGTTTGCCAGAGCTTTCTGATCTGCCGCCGCTACGGTTAGGCTTTGGTCAGGTTTAGGCAAATAAAACTAATGAGAGGAAACAGCCGACGGTTGGTGGGAGACAGGATGGGAAGAGTGTCAAACTCGACAACTATACACCAAGACCTTCTCCCCACGAGGTTTTCGGGGCACTTTGACGACGTCGCCCTCCTTCCGCCTTTTCTTCTGAACAGACGACAGTCACTGTTTGAAGGCTTGTCAGGAAAATGTAATTATAGGTCAGTTTAAGCGGTTGGACAAACGACCAGCGCTCTCCTTTTTCCGGTGAGGATAGTCTATTTAACCACCACGTTATTATTTTGTGGGCCGTGGCGATGGAAAAAACCCATTCGTGATTGAGGGGCAAATGTCTGACAGTATAACACCCAGGTCATGTTATAGCTGAAATCTGTAACTCATGGCGCTCGTCTTAAACCATCGACATGGATGAACTGTAGCTATGTGGAAATTTAGATTTGTGGATTAAATTTTTCTGTATTTGAATTACCTCTCGCTGTCGCAGGCGGTGACAACACTTTACACTGCGTCACCAGCTAACTCACAGGTGAAACTAACCTTAAGCGCAGGTTAATCTGACTACAAACACACGTGGACACATCACCCTTATTTTTGGCCATGTTATACTAAGCTGCCTTATATGTTTTTTTTTTTCTTACAGCATACACATGATAATGCTTTCTGACGCGCTAATAATGCCATCACTCAGCTTTACATCGTAACATTCTTCCCCTCTAGCTTGTTTCTTACATTATTATCTCATATGAAGACACCTCGACTTGCTTTGTTGCTTATTTATTTATCAGCATCTCCATTAGCTCTACGTTATTAATAGGGCAGTTGACCATTTTTAAATCGAGACAAGCACTTGTCCCTCCTCAGTGTTTTCAGTGCATTAAGTATCCGGTCCCAGCGTCCGTGTCCTTCTGGCTCCCTGCACTGATGTCAATCCTTCCCCTCCAATATCAGCCTTTTTCCTAAAAGGCTTTTGGTTTGGGGCCACCTGTCAGCTGGCAATTAATTAAAGCTCTGAAGAAATGATGGAGAGAGCGCATTAGGCAGCGTCCCAGCACTAATAATACAGGGCACGGCAACTTGTTTTACCGCACGGATACCGCACAATACCAAACACACACACATATGCCTCCCAACACACGAGGTGTATGCAGCATTGCGCCCCCCCCCCAACCCCCAACCCCCGGTCCTTATCCAGATCCATCCCACCCGTTGTTTTAATCAGTCAATTCCTATATTTCTATTTCCTCCTCATTAATCACTCGGCTCCCAGTCCTCCAGGCTCTCATGGAGTGAATTACACACTGGAGCACAGTGCCAATTCAAGTAAGTGAATTTCCCCCAACAGGGAAATATAACTGTCAACACAGAGCAGCTCCCTCCGACCAGCTCTCTCTCCCCCATTCTCTCTCTCTCTCTCGCTCTCTCTCTCTCTGCCTCTATCTCGCTCTGTCCTCCGTCTCCACCTCAGTCTGTCTTCTCTCATATCCAGTGTCCTGTGATTTGCCCGCTGACTGTATGATCTGGTTTGGATGATGTGATGTTGCCTCAAACCTCTAATCCCTCTAATATGTATGGGGATGAGTGAGCGGGGATATTAAAATAAGATATGTGTGTCCGTCTGTGTGTGTGTGACGTGTGTGTGTGTGTGTGTGTGTGTGTGTGTGTGTGTGTTTTGGCTGCATTTCTTGGGTGTGAGTGTCACAGCGTAGAAGTTTGTGAATGTGGACATATGGTGTGTGTGTGTGCATGTAAATCTGTGTGACTGTGTCTGCGTGCTGCTCTGCTTGTGTGTGTGTGTGTGTGTGTGTGTGGCCCCCTCCTCGTGGCAGCAGTGTGGTTTGGAGGAGACACGTCGAGTTTCCTGTCTTCAAAGACAACCCGTCATTATTACAGGCCAACCATCCGTTCAGCGCAGGAAACCCCTTCCTCCTTCCTCTCCCTGTCCCACCCTCGATCCCTCGTCACCTCGAAATGTTTTCTTCTTCTTCTTCTTCTTCTTCTTCTTCTCTCACCCCGACACACGGATTCTTACTGTGGTCAAATCTGAGCTCCTTGTTGATTTGTTAACCCCTTTAACTCTTCCAAAACCACAGACGGGCTCATCTTTGCAAACTCAGACTGTGAAGCCAAACACTGTTCAAACCCACAGAGATGTATTTTTCTTGTTCTAGCAAAGATCCCAGAGTTTTGAATGAATATTTCCGTTGATGCTCCGGCGCAGCCCTAAAATCAATGCACGTGTAGAGCAAATTCTTCCGTCAATGTAAACTTTAAAAATGTAAAACGAAATAATTGACCTCAGTGGCGCGTTGGAGCAAGAACAGAATGTATTCATGACTCTTTTGTTTTTGTTTTTTAATTTTAGAAAAGTTCAAGGAAAGTCAGGCGTTTAGGAGACAATCCTGCAAACACATGGCAACAAAAGCACGCAGATAAGTGCCTACACACATGCGCACACGCACGCTAACAAGAAGCAACTTTCACAATGAGGGCTTGGATCAATAATCCAGGGCGAGTTGTATAAATCTTGTTTATATGGAGCAATCTCCTTTATTTGGTAGGCCTGTATTATACAGTTCCCCCCCAGGCGTATAGATTGACAGTGCAGAAACCGCTCGGCTTCTCCCGCCCCTCTGAGCCAAACTCAGCTCATGGCCAGGATGTGGCTCACTGCAGACATCTGCGTGAAATGGCAAGTGCTGTTTTTGAGATGTCGTCAACCAGCTTTCTCTATTTCAGCAAAAATGCAACTTTCCAAGAATCCAATGATGTGTGCAGTTTGGAAAATAATTATCACCTTTTTGTTCATTTGTTTGGGGTAAGATATTATAATAGTATAATATAGCGCACATTGTAACCCCATTTCCAGAAAATCTGCAAAAGTAAATGCAAATTGGTGCGCGTTTCTATCCACTGCTGTTATGTGAATATTAGGAATTCGACGCATTGAGATAAACAATTGGTGGCACTAATTCTTCAGTCGGGAGTCATTAAACCACTGCAGAAGAAGAGGACACAACAAGATAATGTGTGTGCCAGTCAAACCTCAAATGATGGAAAACCATGTAGAAAACACGCTGGAAATGATGGCAGTATTAATGTGAGGGAGGTTACAGTCTCGTCACTCCACACAGGGCTGATGTTTCCCTCTCTTCAGCGTCGCAGGCTTCATGATTGATTGACCAAGTCTGTTTCCAATGCACTTTGTCGCGTTTTGCTTTTATCGATACACCAACTTTTCCACCTCAGCCAACCGTGAAAACCTTTATGCGATATTTCACACTTTATTCACAATTTCCAGCGTTTCCACTGTTACAAACCCACCGATAGTGAGTTTGATGCTTTAAAATGAATCTCTTCATACAATAAACAAGAAATGTTCGCTCTTCTGACAGTCCACATATTTGCATCTCGTGATCCACATGTTGCTTACCTCCGAGGGGTCTAAGCGGGGCTCCATTGTGGCGTATACGCGGTCCAGTGGGGCTCCCATTGAGCTCCAACCGGCCCTTCTTCCCCGGCGGTGGGAGGCCGCTGAGGTCCGGGCTGCCTCCCCTCCGCTCAGGACTGTCCTGGGTGATGGGACTCTCCCCTCCTCGCTCCATCCTCCTCCAGACCCCCAGAGGAGCTCCAGCCAGAGAGAACGAGTCTGGGAAAACGTAAGGGAATAAAGTGGTGACCGGATTACAAGTTGTCACTGTGGGAAATAGTTTTTTTTGAGGGGGCAGAAATAGTTTGACGTGCACGGTATGAACAGAACTATTAAGGTTGGTGATATTTTTTTACTGTCAGCAAATGAAAAGACCTAAAAGAACAATTTATTCATTACAATGAACATGGGCGCTATAGTTTATTTTGAGTCAATCCCACCTCCTGCTGCCGTAAGTACTCAATAGAGGATCAAATGTGTATTAATCCACAGCTGAAAATAGTCCCCAACAAATGCACTATTTCCTCCTGCTTGAGTAACGTTTGCTAAAAGCTACAGTGTCCAGCTGTTTTAGGACATGACGTACCCTTTTTTGAAAAATGAAAACAATATATTTGTGACCCATTTTTAAAGCTTTCTGTCTTCAGTAGTAACCAATAGGCTTGGAGCGGAGTGCCACAGACGGGGCAGGGAAGTCAGAAAGTATTGAGTGACGGGCTAACACGCTGTTGGTTTTGCTCTTTTCATGGACCAAATCATTTGTTGACAGTGAAGAAAAATATAATATACATAACACCAGCTTTGTTCTTTAAGTGGCTAGAATGGCGGGATTTAATTAAAGATGTAAAACGGAGACAAATAGAGGCAGAAGAAGAGATACAGAGAGACAGTCATTTATCAGTGTTTGTTGGGACTGTAAACTAGGCAGCGACAGCGTAGGATCACATGTGTGTTTGTGTTTAATATGTGTGAGTACATATACATCATAACCCGCGTGTCCACAACCCCCGACACACATTCAGGAGAGTGTGAGCCTCGTGGGTCGGTCTCCCCTTGATAAGGGAGCGTCAGCCAAACGTCTACTATCGGGTAATGCCATTAGAAATGCTGCCAGGCCAAACAGGGGCCACACACGCCTGTGTATCAAAGAGCAGCCGGCTCGCTCGGGCCAAATGGACTGCTTTTATATACATACGAGCCCCTGGACAATAGCCGCCAGCATGTGTGACCCTCAGCGAAGACGAAGGAGATTAGGCACTGTCTGTGGCAAAATGGTGAAGGGAGAGAAGAGAGCAAGCATGGGAGGTTTTTATATTAGAGTATGAAAATCAAGTTAGTGACCAGATTTAGGAGTGGAAAAACACAGAGTCTCTGTACTCAGTGACACTGGCCAGAAATCCAGCAGAACAAATGAGGGAGAATCCGTGGTTATTGTTTGAGTGTGGCGTATTCGTCAGTGCTTGATTAGAAACTGCACCCCCTCACTTTTTAATATTTCTGCAGCTTTTACTGCTCCAGCTGTCGTAACTCGGAACAAAAGACATGGTTTTGTGTGGTGGTGTTCCTCTCCCCCCCCCCCCCCCCCCCCCCCCCTCCCCCTCTATTTCTTACCTCTTTCTATACCGACTCTCATTCTTACACAACAACACCGCTGAAAAACACCATCCACCACAAAACAGGAAAAAACAAACAAACAGACTCTCAATCTGAAATGCATTACGAGCTCGGGCAAAATTTCAAAATGTACAATAAATTAAAAACATTAGCTTTGGCGTGATTAAAAAGTGTGGGAGGCGAAGAGGCCAAAAATGTAAGTGGCAGAGTTTAATAAAAGTGGGTTTGGAAAACAAAAAAAAAACAAAAAAGGAAACAAGTTCAAAGAGTTACACTGAGTGGAAAGCAATGGGTTTAAATGTGAGTAAAGTGGTAGCTATAATTCACAATGTGAGCCTTGCTGAGAAAAAGGGAGGCTTTGCAAATAAATCTAACCACTAACAATGTTGTAGCTACAATAAAGAACAACTGAAAATGATAGAACAGCGAAAGAAATTCATTGGCTGCCGTCGGCTGCTGTTTACAGCCTGTGCTGCTCTTCAGTCTGATGATAAGTGACAGCTATTTAATTCTGCATTTTTCACCTCTTATTTAAAAATAATCCTCCAGAGAATCTGTCTTTATCATAGACAGGTCCCGACCTGTTGTAGCCCCCCCCACAATACTGATGATCCCTATCAAGACCCGGCCTCGCCGACATCTCACCATCTGACATGACACACAGATGCATGCGTACACGCACCATAACACAGTTTCCCAGCATCATATAATCTCTGAACGCGTCCTGCTTCCAATACATTTAATTTGGAATTTGACCAAAGAGATTTCTATCGTGTCGATGTATTTTTCTGTCATCCGTCGCTCGCTTGGTGCCATCCCTGAGATAAGATGTCCCACCTCAACAGTAGCAAGTATTGCCGCGTCACATGATTTCCAGGTCACGTGCGGTCACATGAAGCATATTTTAAAGTTTATATTAATGTATTTTATAAGTGGAGGCTGGTACATAACCAGATAATGAATGACCGAGTGGTAAAACAGTTCTAATAATAACATAAAGTATTCTTATATCTGCATTAACCATATAACCACATTATAGCGCGTTAAAAGAAATGTATTACATGTTTAATACTGCTTCTAAATGCTAAATTAAAAGGTGCTACCATAACGTTGTAGGGGCTGTATGCAAATTATTAGTCAGAGAAGGGGAAGGGTATTGCTGAAGGAAGTTTTTTTGGGAAAGCAGGAGAGGGTCTTTTATTCTTTTATTGTCCTAAAAAAAATTTTTTTTCAGTCTTCCTTTGAAATAAAGTTACATAAGTAGTTACACTGGACGTTAAGATTTAAATTAGGGTACATTGTGTATATATACATTGTAGGGAGGGTGCAGTGGTGGAAAGTACATTTACTCTAGTACTGTACGTACAGTATGCTACTTTATCCTTCTACACTAATACATTTCAGAGCAAAACATTGTACTTTTTATTTCACTACATTTATTTGACAGCTTTAGTTACTTGTTGCATTTCAGGTTAATATTTTATATTTCAAAAAACATATGAAAGGGCTTATAAAATACACTGTTAAAGATTAAACCAAGTGGTTCCCAACATTTTTGGTTTCTGACCTCTTAGAAAAAGCAGTCTCTGCTTCGGGCACCGGGTCACATTTGACATTTAACTTGTCCATGAGGTGTTAGAAAAAAGTCCAAATGATGAAAACAGATTTGTGTCGCAAATATGTTTTCATTTTTTTTCTGCACGAATCAGCTCACGACCCCGTTGATTTAACTCGTGACCCTTTGGATAGGCGCGACCCCTAGCATGGGAACCACTGGACTGAACTAGCTGACTGCATATAAAGTAGTTAAAACTAGCCACTACTCATGATCGATTAATCGTTTGTTATTTTTAAAGCAAAAATGTCAAAAATGTATTAGTTCCAACTTCACAACTCTGATGCTTTCCTGCCTTTACATGTCTTATGTGATAGTAAACTGAACACCTTCGCGTTTTGAGAGATTGATAATGAAAATAATTGTTAGTTGCAGCTCTACTAATATTGCTAAATGTAATAATATATCAGACAAAGTATCAAAGGTAAAAGTACTCGTTTCTGCAGAATATTTGCTGTAGCAACATTTAACTGATAATACTTTTGTACTAAGTAGGATTTTAAATGCAGGACTTTTGCTTGTAATTTTCTTAAGTAACGGGTCTGAGTACCAACATGAGGAGGGTGAAAACACAATGTGTAGCCCCCCCAATCATTTTAACACAGTCCCTTATTGTAGTTGGTGCTTTATGCTGTAGAATTCAGAGCTGTTATTGGTTTAAGGATCAAAAAACTTTAAGTCCAACCTGCAACTGACGTGAAAAATGTTTGGTATTTCTTAACAGCTGGCGTCTAATTTCCGCAGTAAAACGTCGTGTCATATAGAGTTTTGAATAATATACTGAGTGTAAGTATACCCTTGTATCCTGTAGATACGAGATGCATATTTGAATATACTGTATGACTGGATGTACGCAAACATGTGGGAGTGATTGATTCATTGATTGATTCACCGAAAACCTTTACACCACCCTACATCCCTGATTTTTCTCACCCATCTCTTTTACTTAGTTTCATTGTTTCTTCCTACCTGTTTTCATCGTAAACACCTGAAAAGGGTGCTGAGTGACGTGTAAATAATAACCCGGGTGGCGGACGTGCGTGTCTCACAATACCACAGAAACATCCCCAGACCGATACATGCCAATCTATATTGTGCAACTGCTACGGGTGCGTTGAGCAATGACCTTTTTGTTGTCAAGAGCGTCTTTAAACCACGCTAACCAGTACATCACGTTAATGGCTCTGACTGACACTAAAATCGTGGATTAAGCAACACTGATATCAGCCTTCAAATGATTGTTATCATCTATATCCTAAATCCATCTGGATTGCATTGTTTGATAAGGGGTGTGATAGGTAAGGCAGTTAATAAAGAAGCGATAAGAGGAGCTGTTACATATCTGCTATGGAGACCACATAAGGAGTTTTTGATAAGGAGAGGGTCATGGCACATTTCCCAATTTATTGCTTCTCTGGGCAACTGCCATACCTCTCAGAGGAACAGTACAATTAATTATTAAGAATTTTCCTTTAAAAGCTGTTCATTGTATTTACAAATACGGTTGATTAAATCATCAATACAGGTGAAAATAAGCTGCCATATTCCGCATCACTCACTGTCTTTTTAATAAAAATGCAAAAGCGCAATCTGAACTTTAACTATTTTCTGCTATGAAACTGTCAAGATGTTTGTCCCGCATCGCGTTTGATGCCGGGACAACGTCACGTTTTGATGATAAGCCACTATCAAATTCCACATTATTACACGTTCTAGACATAACAAATACACGCTGAGGGCCAAAGACAAGATTGCAGAGCAAAAATGTAGACACACCCAAAGAAATAGAGGAGTAGGACACAACAGCAAACACACCTATAAACAATATGTCCAGCTCAAAGACATAAACACACACAAACAGGGGCTAACATGTAATTCAAAGCTAGTCTAAACTCTACAAATCAGACGGCTGACAAACACTGATTGGCAGTCCCATCCATTTGAAGGACATGTGGTATAATGACTGCTGCAGCTCCCCCTTTACACCAAAGGTCCATGAAAGCTGCTTTCCACTTTTTAAAATCCTTCGGTCATTCGATCTTACTGTTTTGTGAGTATTTTCCTCTCTCTCTCTCTCTCGTGCTTTTATGTGTGTCTCACCTGGATTAAGGTTTGGAAAAACACTTTAAGTCCCATCCAGCTGTTTTAATGTCAGGCCTCTGAGGAAGCACGACGTGCACAAAATGTACAAGTTTTAGGGGTAATGACAGGTGATGCTCCCCAGTCGATGTATGTTTCTAAGATGCAACGAAGAAGAATTATGTTTTTGTGTTGCCTCCCGCCTCCCAACAACCTCACACACACTCACACACACACACACACACACACAAACACACACACACTACTTCATCGTAATCCCATTGTGATAAGTTCCGAGTGTACAGGAAACACAGCTGCAGCCCCGAGACGCACTCACACACTTAACGCTCTGGGGTTTAACGCGAGAGAGAAGTACAACGGGGATAATTGTGGGTGAAAAAGGTAACGCAATCAGCCGAACAGCAGGGCACGATAGTCAGTCTGTGCATGTATGAAACCAATGGGTCTCAAAGTATTTAGTAAGAAATACAACTAACCTCTAACGCTGCAGAGTTGAACAGCGTGAGCCTCTGAGGCTGTCCTGCCCTAGCTGCCTCTACGGTATCTCTTTTGCCGTTACGATAGGCCTTACGTGTCTGCTAATGAAGGGCTGTGCCTTCAACATGCAAACCAGACAGAGAGAGAGTGACCTATGAGGGCATTAGTAGCACTGATAGCAGGGAGAATGGGAGAGGCGTCGCCTGTGTAGGAAAATATCCCGACACGGCTGTTCTTCCCGTTCGAGATCCACTTTTACAGCAGGGGTTATCAAGCTATTGGTTAATGCTTGGCTCTGCAGCACAGATAAAAGAGGGCAGGAGGAGGAGGAGCGAGGGAGGGGGTGATATTAAAGGCCCTGCTGCCAACGAAACACACGTACATGTATGCACATGGAAGCTGGGATGTGTTAAAATGCCTGCTGTTGCCCTTCCATCACAATCAATGTGCAACAAAAACACTCAGGGGGAAGCGCAAAAACTCTCCGAGTCTGAAAACAAAACGGGGAGCAGCACAAAGCTTCTTCTTCTTCTTTTTTTTTTTATTTTTTTTTTTAATGTGGCTGTTTATGAGAAATGATTGCTGTGAGGGAAGGTTGCATTATTGTGGAGTTTATGGCTGTCAGATGTGTGACTGAGAGAGTGGTGCGATGTGGGCAGAGCTGGCGTGAGGGGAAGACAGGCCCTTTAAGGCAAACACACACACACACACACACACACACACACACTCAAACACAACTTATTTTGTAGCTCTGGAGGAGGGTCCACGGGCTCAAACACTCACACACACAGGAAAATCACTGGGGTGATGGGGGGGCAAGACGAAGGCTTTCTGGCAAACATGTTTGGCTCTCTCGTAAACATCTCATTTGATAATACTGGATGAAGAGTTAACAGCGAGCATTTATAGCCTCGCCCTTCCAGCTAGAGGATGCACAAGCATGCATGCTTAAACACAAACACACACAACCCCCCCCCCCACACACACACACACACACACACACAGACAGACACTAAGCCACACAAACCACAGCCAGCATGCTACACAGACTCTCTGCTTTAACACTTGCAGGGACCACACAGTGACTCAGAATACAGCCACATGCAGCAGGGACACGTGTGTGTGTGTGTGTGTGTGTGTATACAGTACACGGGTGTGGGCAAAATTACAGTTACAGTTACGACACGCTGTAGTCCAGTACAGTGACGCAACTTCTGTGACGCTTGGAACCGCGTCACATCACACCGTGTTCCTGTTGTGTCGTCCGCCCCTGCTGTGCCGGCACACAGCGGCCTGTCACGGCGTGCAGAGGGCCGACGTTGCCCCGAGAGCGTGGTCACATGGTTAAAGGCTTCACTGCAGCGTCCACACACACACACACACACGCCGATGCCAAAGCCACCCACCGCAGCTCCCACCGGCCTCACCAGAGTGGGAGTAACTGCGGGGAGTTCAGGTGTCAGCGTCGGGGTGCCGGAGGTTTCTCAGCTGCACTGGGCTTCCAACAAGACGCGGGGTTTGCCATCAGCCGTGTGCAGCACAAGGGTGGATAAGAGACACTGCGGTGATCTGAGAGTGACGCCCGCAGCCGGAAGAGAGAGAGCGGGGGGAGCATCATTAGGGCCCACCGAGCTTCTCCACTATCTAATCTGCAGCCTAATAGCGCCGACACACCCATGTTACGGATAGCTGGGTTCACACACACACACACACACACACACACACACGCACACACACACACACACACACACACACACACACACACACACAGGCAGTAAGAATGGAGAAGGAGAGTTACTGAACTATCAACGTGGGAGGGTTTAAAGTTGGATGACTTAATGTCTTTGGTTTAAATTAATTGCTAAGCCCTGTTATTCTTGATTGTCAGAAGTTACTTCAGGAAGTTACAATAAATGACAAATAAACAAGTATTTCAGCTACTGAAAAACCTAAAAAGAGGCTTTTAAAAAAACGAAAACAAGGCTTCTTTATACGCATGAAATTGCGGACCGTGAATAATTTGCGCGCCAGTGTCTCACATCTTCTCCTCACCACTTGGCTGCAGAATGGGGGGGGGGGGGGGGGGGGGCTTTCTAAACCCCGAGGAAAAACAAAAAAACTAGGGATCCCCCCCCTTTTATGACGTCGCGGGCCCCCCCCCCCCCCCCCCCCCGAGCGG
>CM022488.1:3313688-3351179 GCA_011952105.1 Coreoperca whiteheadi | reverse complement strand
TCCCTTTAGCCCATGGAGGGGGGTAGAAGGGAGAGGGCCCCCCGGGGGGCCCCCTCTGCACCGCGCCGGGGCCCCCCCCCCCCCCCCCCCCCAGCCTGGCTGGAGTAGCTGGCGGGCCAAATCGGCCCAAATGGCTTGTTTTTAAAGGATGTATCTCGTTTCCGTCGGGGATTAATTTGTCTTTTGCCGCACTTTCAGCCCTTTTGCCAAATTGCTTCCATGCAGAGGTCACGACTCGCGGCTCCATTATTGCTCCTTCACACCATTTCTCACTGGTTCTTTTTACTGCGCAGACTCCGGGAAGCTGACGAGACCGGATACTAATGCTCGTTTAATTAAATGTGTGCAAAGTTTTATCGCTAATTATCACCGCTGGGCAGACCTGTAACGAAATAATATTATTAGGAATTTAGTATAATAAATTAGTATCATTATAAATTAGTGTCATTATTATTTTGTCAATTATTTTGGGAATAGGTAGGCTGTTAATGGCTATTAATCATTTTTTTTATTTTTTGAAGTAGATAGAAAGCAAATCGATATTCTGCTAGACTTCTAAATGAAATGTGTCAATACATATTCAAGAATTTGCAGAATCACGTAAACAAAGTTTCCTGTGTGCAAATTTTAACATGACATTTTTTTTTTAAATATTTATCTTTTCACTAATAAGACACAATTTAATAAATAAAATAAATCGAATAGCTGTAACTAATGGCTTTTTAAAAATGGTTAATGAATGGTTTTCTGCAGATCAGTTACACGTTACATTAATAATAACACCATCTGGTGTGCCAGGTTGTGAATAATACTGAGGATCTGGACCAAAATCCATTCACGTTGGCGACTTATTAAGCATTTATTGGTGGGATACAAACATTTACAGCTGCATCTTTACCTCAGGGACAGCATGGACCCCGGCCAAAGGGGTTTGTCTCCACCTTGAAACCCCAAAATGTGTTCTTACTGGAGGCTTGTAACGGATCCATAAATGACTTATTAAAAAAAGCCAAGGAACAACTTAGAAAAGGTGCCACCATGTTTTCATATTCCATCCATTTTTCAACACCAATTAATCGAAAGGCTCGTTTAAAACTCATTTATTTTCCCTTAAGATGCACAACATGTAAAGAACGTCCAGCCAAAAGCACTTCACAGTCCCCTGGGGGTCTGAAACAGACTTTTTTTTTACATTAATATAATAATAATATATACAACATTAATATAATAATAATATATATAACGTCCTTTTGCCCGTGTCAGCTTTTCAGTGTCTGGGCCCTTTGAGCTCCGATATTCAACACGGAGGATTGTTTTCCTTCTGGTAAAAGCCGTGTGGCCCTCGCCGGCGGCCCCCGCAGCCCCCCAATAAGTTCTTACCTGAAATCAAATCCGCCTGCTTAACGAGGAGGGAGCGAGGGGGGGGGGGCAGTTGTGAGCGTCAGCCCTCTGCACTATGTCATTGGGCACAAGTATTTGACAGTTGGAATTATCTGTAAATACTTCATTAAACTGTGTATGAGTTCCCCTCTTGTGCCTCATGGTCCACTTCTGGTAAGATTTACAAATGAGAGCATAAACACTTTTTGGGGGGGGGGTTAAATTCTCATTTGAAAAGAATTGCAGAGGGGAGGGAACGGGGAGACTTTGAATGGGGCCCACGAGCAAAACAAAACAGCGGAGGTCTCTGTAATGAGGTTTGGAGAGTGTGTTCAGTGTTTGGGGGCCTGGGGTTCGCTTGACCTGCCAGGGGGATTGTCTTCCAAACGGTCACCGTGCCAGAAGTGGAGCTGAGCTGTCCCGGCATTCACTGCGTAACGACGTTGCATTAAGTCTGCAAAGAAAATGAGGGAATCTGAGTTTCTCAAAGTGCCCCAGACAAATGGGGTCAACTCGCCAAGAAGGTGGGCCTGAGTCATCTTGCAACCTGGCCCCTAATATTCAGCCTCAATGAAATAATGAAGTTCTTTCTCTGCCAGTCAAATGTTTATACTGTGAAAGCCCCCACCCCACCCCTAAAAATATAGCGTCTAAATTAAGCAATTCAGCGGGCCCAACAGACAGTACAGCCTTCAGACCGGCGCACACAAAAGCTCGCCAGCAAAATGAAATGCTCTCTGGCTCTCAGATCAGTTAGGCTGCACTCGCACTGACACACACAGCATGAAGTCACTCCAAATTCCACTCTGTTCCACTACCAGTGGTCACCTCTCCCTGAGGCTGACACAATCACCCTGGCAGGCGCATACACTCCCCATGTCAAGCTGTCTGTTCTAATAACCAGGCGGCTCTGCCTCTGACGCCCGAGAGCCTCGTGTCAAGAGCAGGCTGATGTTTGGGGGAAACGGAAACTGATACGGCTTTAGAGTGTCTGCTCTGGTGGAGGAGCTGGGAGGTGGACAAGGGCTGTGAGAAATGTAAGATGGCAGGAGGGGCGAATGGAACAGAGACAACAACCAAAATAATAAAATAATAAAAAAAAATAAGGGAGGAAAGAGATTTTAGATCGTCACGGCAGGAGGTCGCAGGTGGAGCTGCAGATGCTGTCGTCAGCTGACGCTAGAAAAACACTATCAGCACAGAGCTCCGCATGATTTACCCCCCCCCCCCACCACCACACACACACACACACACACACACAGATCCTACCATGAAGCACGCTGGTCCCCACAGGTTTCTGGAGACGTGTCGTCCACACTCGGCGTCAGCGTCCCAAACATCTCGTCCCCGACTCTTTCGCCGCCAGGACACACGGACGAGCAAACGGCCTTGTGGGTAAAACGAGGGTGCAGGATAGTGGATGGTTTCACTCTGCAGCTCCCCCCTTGGGTGGGCGGAGCCGATGCGTTCAAAGTAAATGTCAATCATTTACTGTCAGACACCAATGAGGAAGCTTTTGTCTCCCAAAGTAAATCCCTGCGATTTCTCTAAAGGGAGTCAATGATTGAAAACATGCATTGAGGGACACCCCTATTGGCCTGTCGAGTGTTTAGTGTGTCTGAATATGTCTGTGTGTGTGTGTGTGTGTGTGTTGGCTGATTCCTGAGTGGCTGTCAGAGCGATAATGATCTGGCCGGCCGTGCGGAGGGTGCAGGGTCAGAGGTGACCTCGCTGCTGTGATCGCGTGTTTGTTATTGCTATGCTGCCCTTGGACGGGTTAACATAGCACACACTGCATCAGCTGCTCTGTGCACTTCCTCCGACTCCCTCACACACGCACGCACAGACAGCGCTCAGTCACCGGGGCCTGTGGGAGACGTCCGTGGGTCACTTCCACATGTGTTGATGGGCCCCGAGTGAACTAATCTAAACTGGTGAAATGTTATCCCGCTACAGGGAGGACAGGAGCCCAAGTGGCCCCGCTACTGCTCTCTTTATCCCCTAATGTTCAGGGGAACAACCGTGGAGAGATCTGGATGTGCACGTTACTGTGGAGCTCAGACAGCTTGAGGTTTTCCACACAGTACTTAGATTTGAGGTCAAAAAGTACTGGTTGTGGGGCGCAGGTAGCTCACCTGGTAGCGCGTGCCCCGTGGCCCTTTGCTGCATGTCGCCCCCCCCCCCTCTGTCTCTCTCCAGCTGTCCCTGTCAGATAAAGGCAGTAAAAACGTGATGGTTGTAAGGATTAACTTGTGATTTTCTTTAATATTTCAGCCAAGTTGTTTTGAGAGTCATGTGATCGTAACCACCCGAAGGCTCACGTTCCCTGCACCTGATGGTTCCAACTGAATGGTTCCCAATCGCCCTGCAATTTCCCCTAAATCCTGACAAAATCCTGTGAATACAAAAACCTGTCCATTTCTTGACATTTTTGGTCGTTTTACGTGTTCACCGTCGCATGAATTCCTTTTAAATTTAGAAAAAAGTAAATCCCACTCTCTGACAGCATCACATACGCATTATGTGTATTACGTTTAAAGTGAGTGAAATATTCAAACCCTTAGCTTTTATGGCTGCACCATTTTTCCAATTAGAAATAAATAAATGCCTTCTGCATCATTTTATACACATTTTTCTCTGAAATTCTAATACATTTTTTCTGAAAGTTTGGGATCTTCACTAAAAATCTGTCCTCCAGTTCCCCGCTTTGCATGCTCATCAATAAACTTGCTTTTCTTTTGTTTTTCAGATGTCCCTGATGTTGTGGCTCTCTGTAAGAATTATGAAAATGCTGGATCTGCTTCTTTACCATAATGTTTGTGGAACTGGTTTTGGTCGGGTCATAAAACAACGCTGCTCAGCTCGTCACATGGTTCATGTGGAAGACGTCAGCCAGCGCGTGCAGAAAAAGCGTCAGTGTCACATTCGAAACAGCATTTCCCATGTGCTTATTTCACACAGAGGTTCATGTAGCGTTCAGACAGGAATTTCACATGTTTTGGGGGTTTTTTTTTTGGAAAGGAAAATCCAATAAAATGTCAACCTTTTAAATAGTTATTAACTGGAGCGTGACCAAGCACACGTTCAAAACATTCAAGCCACCCTTTGGTAAATGGCTTATTTTCTACCGGTGATAAGAAAGTCTTATTATACGTGGACAGCCTTCGAGCGCAGGCACGGATCTCGCAGGATATGATCTTTTTAATCGACGGGCCTTGGCCTCCGGATACTTTTGTGGCGTCGCCTCCATACAAATATAATAGCAGGCCACATAAGAGAGCTGCAGAGGCAGTTGCTCTGACTGTGGCTGCGCCGGCAGAGGTATGCTAATGGAGTCAGAGGATAGTTCTGTGTGCGTCACAGGTCTCCTCTGAGTGTGGTGGTCGGATGCCCGCCCACTTCCTTCATTTTCATTCTTCAAACAGTCAACAAAGACCCACTAATACAGAACATATTGGGGGATGGAGGGGCCAGAGCGCTGGACATGTAAGACGGACAAAGAGTGAGTGAAAGGAAGAAGAAGAAGAAGAGCGTAGCCACTTAATCGGTCATTATTTATGGTCCAGTAGGTTTAAAAGCAACATGTTCAGGAACCCGGCGCCGGGCCCTGTGGCCTTATAACTGCTGTTCAAATCATCACCGCGCAGATACTAGATATGGATCACGCCTCCTCAGCTCCTGCCCTTCTCTGCTTCACATCCTTCCATCCTTTCCGCCATCTCAGTCCTCGGGTTCCTTTCAAACATCCCAAAGGTGTTATGGTTTAATAAATCCCAGCATTTAATTCCTATTCTGAGGCGACGCAGCACCTGTGTGCTTCCCTCTGGGCGTTTCTTTGCTGCTCGTGCCTCGCGTAAAAGAGAGGCGACGGTAGATGTCTGCATGTGTGTGTTTACATGCGTCTTTGCATAAATGTCGGCATGCAGATACTTGCCTGTGTGTGTGTGTGTGTGTGTGTGTGTGTGTGTGTGGTGTTTTGCGAAAGATGTGGAATGAAAACAAATGGGAATCCTGAGCGAGGTGAACATGAGGGATGGAGCTGCTCGGAGGGAACAGAAGCATTAGTGTATATGGCGAGTGGTCTGGTTTGGCACATGGGGTGTGTGTGTCTGTGTGCCTGTGTGTGTGTGTGTGTGTGTGTGTGTGAAGGGGTGGTAATAGAGGAATGACAACGCAGATGAGGGGAATGGTGGGATGGAGTCAGTGAAGGTCTGACATTGCCAGAACCTGCCATGTGTCATTGATTAACCGGGTAGAGTTGCAATGATTTAGTTGACAAAGCATCACATTAGCGCTGTGGCTCCATGTGTGTGTGTGTGTGTGTGTGTGTGTGTGTAGATTAATGATCCAGGGAAAAGCCAGATACTTGTTGACATAAAGTGAGGTGCCAGAGTGGTATCATGACATTGTTTTATTTCTCACGGTGCTATTTTTCTTTTATTACCAAGAGATTATTGGGTAAATGACTGCAATACTTTCTTGGAACTGGTACTTGCAAAATTGATTCATGCAAAACACTTTGCAGCAACAGTAAATATTAAAACAGAAAAACAATACAGCAGTTGTTTGGCCATTGTTATAGAAATGATGGTAATTATAATAGAAGTCCAAAACGATTCAGTTGATTAGTTGCAAATGAAATCCAAATCGGGTGAAACCTTTGAGTTTCAGTATCAGGAATACAAACTCTACTTTCCAACCCGACATGCCTTTTTTTGAAATTATAAAATGGGTTTGGAACTGGCTTCGTGGACCTTTTAGTTCACAGAGCTTACTCAACTCATAAAAGAGCGTAAAACCGTTCAAATCGGGGGGGGGGGGGGGGGTGAAAAGCACCAACAACGAGGATTTAAGTTGGCAGCAGAGATCACAATGTCTCTGCATCAAATATGCTGGTTCAGCCAAACAGAGCTGACTGTAAACAGAGTGAAACTATATCTACGACTTACAGGATGGCTGCGTGCGTGTGTGTGTGTGTGTGAAAGAGGGAGAGAGAGAGAGTGTGTTTGTAAAACATTCAACGAAATAAGGAACATTTACTTTAAGTTCGACTCTGTAATCTCAGATTCCAAAAGAGCTACATGAGCTCTCAAAAAAAAAAAAAAATACTCCTAAGGAGAAGGAGACAGGCCAAATCTCGCTGCCCAGTGTGTATCAACATGCCACCACCAGAGGGACAGTGAATGACCTAACCTCACATGCACACACACACACACACACACACATTCATTTAAAAAAGTGTTGCAGTATTTATATAGTTTCCACGTATTTGTATTTTTTAACTGCAAGTCCACAATGTGTAAAATGATGATCTTATCTTAGTTGTCTGTATGTATTCCTAATAGCACATTTCTACTGTTTATTTTTTTGTTTCACACTTGCTTTGGCAATGTTGACGTCTGCGTCCCGTGCCAATAAAGCCCCACTTATTTGAACTGAAGTGGGTGTCAAAGAGCAGGGAGGGGGGGGGGGAGTGAAAGGGCCAGGTAGACTAGACAACAGGAGTGGATAAGTGAGGGACAGGAACAGTCGACACTTTTCTCAAACCCGAAGCTGGACCTGTTTTATCTCAGTGGGAGGAGAGACAGAGTGAGAGAGGTCTTTGCAGGGACAAGGCCAGAGGCTCGGCGAAGAGAAGGGGGGGCGGGGGGTAAGATGAGGTTGCTGTAGGGTCTGTCTGTCTAGGAGCTGTGGAAGGGCTGCTCTTGGGGCTAACTGATTAGGCCATAATTTGAGGGGTGTCTTGAGGGAGCAGCCCCCTTTTTGCCCACCGCCACCACCCATGGGAGGCTGGAGTTGGTGCAACAGGACCCCGAACAAATCAACACACACACACACACACACACGCATGCTTATGCCATGATGGATAAGCAGACGTGGGGATTGAGAACAGGAAGTGATGATTTAAACAGAGCTCCGGAGACGCCAGCAACGGGACTGCTTGCCCTCCTTCGCTCGCTCACACTGAAACTATAAGCACACGCTGAAGCAGCAGGTTGGCTTTGAATTATGTTTCACGTTCATGTCGCCAGTACAGAGTCATTTCATTTAAAGTGGCCGTAATCAATAATTCACTGGATCAACAATGGATCGCATGACTACTTCTATGTGTAAGGTTTTGCTAGACGTGACGAACCTTCAGAGAAATATCGCCCGACCCTGTAGTTCCCCCGCAGCCCTTTTGGCACCTTTCAGCTCATGTTCTTGGTTTTTTGTTCGCCCCACAACCTTACGGCGTTTTGTTCGGTCTTACTGCTTTCATCAATCTGGTTTTCAGCAGCCAGATAAAGAGCCAGATATGTTTCCCAGTAGTTGGTAGAGTTGAAAGAGAGTGAGTGCTGGACTGGAAACACGATTACAAAAGAAAGCTAACGCTGCTGTAGCCTGTATCCACTGGATGTAGGAATAAGGAACTGTTTGCTAACAAGCTCACCATATCAACTTCAATAATTCAACATCTCGGGAAATACGCTATTTGGTTTCTTGCAGAGGGTTACATGAAAAGACTGATACCTCTCTCATGTCTTTGCGGTAAATATTAAGCTACCGCCAGCATTCAGCTAGCTTAGCTTAGCATAAAGACGGGAAACAGGGGGAAACAGCTAGCATGGCTCTGTAACAACAACCAGCGCCTCTAAAGCTCAATAATTAACACTTGATATTGTGTTTGCTACACAAACGGAACTGTAAAAGCGACACATTGTGGCTTCGGGGTCGGGTACAGCCTGCTTCTTGGCCGTGCGTAGTAACGTCCGGGTCTCTCGTCCTGATATCACTTGTAGAGGGGGAAAAAACATCGCGATCGACCAAAGAGAGCCGGGGCGCATGCAGCCAAGGTCAGAGTCCAAGCAGTACGGAAAGGGCTCGCACACCCAAATCACTTAGATTGTTCCTTTTATTCTGTTTTCACTGTCAACATTTAACACATAAGCGATGCCTTCTTCAGTGTGCAGTAGTGTTGCATTCCACCGCATTCATATCAACGAGGGTAGGCAGAATAGCAGAAACCCCCTCTCTGTATACAGTTCAACAACACCACAAACTGCAGCCGCCAACAAAAACTCAACGTTATAACCTTGCTGGTGTATTAGACTGCACGAGTTTTAGCTAAGCGTACCTAATAAAGTGGCAACTGAGCGTTTTCCTCTACATGTGTACGTAATGAATGAATGACTGAACCCAACAAAATAAAGATAGCAACCCACTTTAAACCCGTCCGATTTTAGCCAGTCAATATAATAGCTGTAATTAAGGCAGCATATAATATTTATTGCTGCCAGTTTTAAGCAAAGAAGCTGATATTTATCTAGTAATTACAGGTACTAAAGCTCAGCCCTGCTTTGTTTCCCTGCGTTGTTTGGCCATTGCCATGACGCTGTGTGGCTCTCCACTGTCAACAAGCAGCCTGCAATCTCCCATTAGATCAGACGCTATTAGGGCAGAGAGGAGTCACAGAGCAAACAGTATCCCTGCCTTTGAAACCGGGTTATCTAATCTAGTCAACAGGGATGAGCTGGACTTTGGAGTTCACAGACAGACCGGGCAGTTTGTCTACTACTCTCGTTTGGCACAGGAATAAAACGCCACTCAAGATCAGACGAGTCTTCATTGGTCGCTTCCCACGACGGTCTTCACTCGGGGCTTTATGGGCTTTATGAGCCGGGATCAGATAAGAGTCTGTGGGAGGTACTTTGTTGAGGGTCAGATAACGTCTGGTGCTGATGATTGGAGAAGGTGCTGTGGTCCCTCTTAAGCAACTGCATTAGATGTGCTTCAGTGAAAGGTCGTGTTAGAGGCTGCGTTTGTAAGTAATACAGTGAGGGACGACTGAAGCGAGCGGTAGATGTGTCCTCATTCATTAAATTCAAGTCTATCATAAAACAGCACTTACATGCCCATGTGTGCATTGCAACTGCTTTTGGTTGCTGTAGTTGTTCCTCCTGTTCGTACTGGCGCTGGTAGAGAGCCCTTCCTAACGCGATTCTAATGATCGAGATGGGAGATCCACAGTGCTGTTTTGCGCAAAAATGCATTAAAACGTTCAGAAGTCAAAGCTAACATGAGGCTCACGCTGTGTGAGTTAGACAAATCAAGCAGATGTTCTCAGAATCTACAGTCTTATTAATGCAAAATTCCCTCTTTGTGGTTCCTCAGACTGTGATTTGTTGCTGATCCGCAGGGGAGGGTAACTTTGGAAGATATCAACTTGATTTGAATAAGTCAGACTGATTAAGCCTCATATTAGGCTCTAACGTTAAAGAGCAAGCGTTTTTGCACAAACCAAAAAGTGAACCTATTCTTTATGCTTAATCCTGGACTGAGCTCCCCTCCTGCTCTAAGGTTAGAATTCTTAAGCGAAGACACCTGAGCGCCGTCTGGAAAACTTGGCCTTGTCCCAGTTATTTACCCTCTTCATGCCTATTGGACGCTGCAAATAGGACCCACACGGTGAATGTTTTTCTGTAATATCCCTATTTGCTTTGTCTCATTCGTGTGTCCATCCTCTCCAGCCTCTGTCTCTGTGTGTGTGTCTCTTCTCCTTCATGGCTGAGTGCTTCGGTCCAGGCTCAGGAGGCAGAGGCGGCTGTGTATATGCGGGCCCGGCCTGGCCCGGGCCTGCCCAGCGTCAGGCTAAGTGCCTCTGACAGCCCACCGCACAGTTATTAACTGTGATCCGCCACCGCAGGGCCTGGGCAACCCCGCGCCGAGGGGAGGGTCCACCAGAGGGCTCTGCTCTAAACACAAAGACCGCTTTCACCCCTCTCGCTGTCTCCTCTACACTCCACCATGTACCCTACTGACCCCCGCACACCCGCTAATACATATTTGCATAATTTCATATACTGCGCATACAGTTTTTCTAATATGGCCTTATTCACGCGGCCCTGGAACTGCTGGGAGGTTGCTCTGCCAACCGTCCAAGGCTCTGACACTGATGGGGCGGAATAAAAATGCTTTCGTAAAGGACAACTGTGAAGGTGGCTCTTTTATGAAGGATTACTGGAGGGCGCATACATATACACAGGCTGCTGGAACATACGGCCAAGGCATGTACAGCGCTTTATGTTGCCTGTTGGAGTGCTGTCCATCGACTTGTCTTTCATCCATATAGGTGGTCTGCGGCACTGTTTGTCCCGCGCTCGCCCTCCGGTATCCAAGCCAGCCCTTTTCTTCCTCAGGATGTGGGAGACCGGAGAGCCATCAGCCCCTGCAAACAACAACACAACATGGGTCATTAGATGAGAAAATTGGGGGAGAAATAAATAAATGCTGGCGAGGGGGAGGACACAGAAAGAGAGAGAGAGAGAGAGAGAGAGTGAGGTCCATAATGACAGTTGACTATGTTTAGCCCTGAGAAAGGCATTGGGATAAACAGCAGCTCATCCCAGCTAACAGGAGGGCTTTAAGTCGCTGAATTGAAAACCCCCGAAGCCACTTTTTCCTGCCCACACTGGCCATAATGAGAGCCCCACCATTCAATTGTTGAATAGTTGAGGCTTTTCCCTTTGAGGTGACTGGCTTTAATATAGCAACACGACATACACAGTGGAGCAATGGACGTCCCCAGCAGTGTTCAAAGCTGTGGCGGGATAAGGATACGGCTGACATGCATTATTCCTTACAAAAGCTGCCCTTTGTTTGCTTTAAGCTCAGATCCCACAAATTGTAGGCTTTGTCCATCAACATTTCTTATTTCGGGCAGAGCCCCCCCCCCCCCTCCTGCCGTCCTCCCTGGCCTTGGCATGTGTTGGTGCTTCACGCCATCGATAACTACACACACACTTATTGTCTGTTGAATTCATCCCTGCTGCAGCTCTGCAGGGGCTCCAAGGGAAGGAGGCAACTTGTCAATCTGTGCTCATGAAGCTGATACTTCCCGTTTCCCACCTCGCTATTAAAGGCCTCGTTTTCACTACAGAAGCGTCTTCTCAGTGTTCTACTTTTTACGGAATTTAAATGTGATAGAAGAGTCAGAATTATATTATTATTATTGTTGTTATTGTCACTGTCATCCGCAGTGTCTCTCGCCTCACCTTGATGCGCAACGAAAAAAAGAAATTGAATCATTTGTTTTAGTTTTCTTGGCGAAAGAGAATTTATTTTGGCTGCCAAAAGGAAATCCTTGAGTTTATACAATCAAACGGGGGGGGGGTCATGAAAACACAAAGTGTCAGCTAATGAAACAACATTTAACTTTAACTTATACTGCTCCGGCGTCCAACAAAAAAAAAGAAGCCTTTTTGAGCAATCCTGGCCCCTAAGATACGATTCACTTGAATGACACTTTGGGTTCAATCTCTAGGTTCTACAGAACACACCCTCTCATCAGTGTGTGCACCTACTAAAAGGAGCAGTTTCAGTGCATTACTCTTCACGTCCATTTTCACTTCGAAAACCAACAGTGGCACCAAACAGCAAAAGTGTCCATCTCAAGAGGTGTTCATGAATATTTAGATCGCCCTTTGAAATCTCCCTGCAGATTTTCGATTTTGTTTTCTAGCAATTACATTTTGTGTTTGAACTATTATAGTAAAATAGCAAAATGATGTCAAAGGTCTGATCATTTTTGGGAAACGACTGTAGCACTGAGTAAATGCCCCGGTGTCGATTTGGGGCTGTATACTCTGTAACCCCGCGTCTGACAGGTCAGGCGCCATTAACCGAGCACACTGCCCGAGTCAGAGCAGGTCAAAACACCCATTGGCGCCACACACACACACACACACAACCTGGTACATCCATACTTGTGAGGCCTTTCATTGACATACTCATTCCCCCAGCCCCTTACCCTAACCTTAACCATCACAACTAAGTGCCTAACCCTTAACCTAAATCTAATTCTAACCCTAAAACCAAGTCTTAACCCTCAAGCAGCCCTTTGAAAGTCTTTTGAAAAGTGAGGACCGGCCAAAATGTCCTCACTCCCAAGGTCTAAAACGCAAATTGGTCCTCACAAAGATGGCTGTAAGTGCGCACGCACACTCAGCTAAATTAGCCCTCCTTTCGCCTGTGCCTCTCTTAACCCCGCAGCTATGCTTACAAGTCATTACACTCAGGGTCAAGTGTGATCCCTGTGCTTATCTGCATCAACAACTGGCAAGTGGAGGCGTTCTCTTGAGCACACACACACACACACACACACACACACACACACACACTAACCAGACCTCTGGTGAGTGCTGTGGGTAATAAAAAGTGATTTAGAGAGGGATGTGATTGAGGAGGCAATGCTGCCCTCATGTGCTCCACAATGTGTAATTACAAGTGGTTAGAAGATGCTATTTGTGGGCGGCTGGTAAATCCCCAACATAACTCACTCTTCCCAGAACCGCACCTCACGGGGAGGGTCACAAACAGTCACCTCGTGTACTGTTTCTTGCCGTGTGCAACCCCCGGATCGGCCCCTGAGAGCCACATGGCAACACGTATGAGCTGGACCAACAGCGTGAGAAGCGCATGGCTCTACGTTCTGCTCAGGTGCTGGATCCTGAAAATTGGAAATGTGGTTTATATCTCTTGAAACACACGAGGTTTCTGCGTTTTGAATGATAAATAAGAACAGGGGCAGGCTGACATGAGTCTTTTGAGAAATAGTGCCTGCATGAAGTGGACTGAGAGACCCAGCTCACGCGCACAGACTTTATAGCTTCAGTGGCTTCAAAAGGTCCAAATCTCACTGGCCCGGTTAGGACGTAATAGCTGGAGCATTCGGCTGTTGAGGTGAAACAGTGGGATGCTTTATCTGAGCCGCATCACAAAGCGTCTCTTCTCCCCTCTGGAGCCTCTTCCGTCTGCAAATGACTACGGGATGTGTGGTGGGCCGGGGAGGAAACTCCCTTTACCACAGCCCTGCTATCGCTGTGGGAGTTCATTATACACGCAGACTGGCCACACACACACACACACATCCAATAGCTATTGTGGGAGATTATTACACACACACAGTGTATGACATGAACACTGGGGGGCAGATATGTACACCATTCGCCACACCATACACTCACCATCATGACTATGTTTCTGTGGACACCCACCCCCCGGCCTCACCCATGCAGACAGACTCCCCCGGCAGCCTTCCACCCACAAGGTGTGGGGTGTGTGTCGGGGGTCAAGCATAAAGTGGGGCGCCTGATGTCTGTGACACTGAACTGCTTGTGTTCAGATGGCAGCTGTTACAGTAAAACAGACAGAGAAGTAAACCCAAGGGGGGGGGGTTGTTCTACTTTCACATGGACCACACACATTTGTACACCTACACTTGTGCGGACCCTTATTGGGATAATTCATTCTCTAACGTCTAAACCTTAAAGCTGCATCAATCAGTATTTTTATGCCGTTCCAATATGTTAACCAGCCAGTCGCTGACTTTGTCGGTCTCCTGTTTGCTGCTGGGTACAGTGGCTTTACCTGAGCTTCGTTCTTTGTTTTGGTTTCGTGGCCCGCAGCTTTAGTGTCACACTTCTCTCTCACTGCTCTCCGCAGAAGGCTAACAAGTTATTAGCTGCCTGGTAAACATAGCGGAGCTTCTCATCATTCAGAGTCGAATATTTCCCTCAGCAGTACCAAAACACGGCCAGAAGCTCGACTCCAAACGAATGCCGTTGTTTCTCTGCTTCTGCTGGATGTGTAAATAGTCATTTAAGAGCTCTGTGAGGCGATAATATAGCAATTATGCATTTACAGTTTATTGTACAGGCCCCAGGTAGCCAAAAAACAAACAAAACACTCAACTAATGCAGGTTTAACCATCACTAATACATGCCAAACCCCAACAAAAGAATCTTACCCTAAAAACAGCCCTTGTGATGAGGACCGGGCAACATGTCACAGTCAAATTTGATCCTATAAGAAACATTAAGATACACGAGCACACACTGATGGACGCAGGTTTTCAACTTGAGTGAACATCAAGCAACTTCCCCTCATGAATCTGCCCCCACACAAGTCAAACAATGGCGTTTCAAATGTTGCTTCATCGGGTGAAACCTTACATACATTTGCTGTGTGTTACAAAGCTCTCGATCTAAACCAGAATTAACCAACAAATTGAAAATATTCATTCATTCATTTGACAAATATATAGCCTGCAAGTCACCGTAATATGGGTATCGCTGTTCAAATCAGAAACAAATCTGTTCCCCAAACCCAGCGGAACAGTGAGAAACACCTGATGTACATGTGGCACAGCCCTCTCTCACATCAAAGGATTTTTGTTCTGCTCTGAGTTGAACATTTCAGGCAGCTACATTCTAACCAGAGCCAGGGTGCGTGCTGCCTGACAGGCTCAATTCAGGGCAAGAAAGGTGCTGTAGCCTCTCTGGCTGCAGCTGCAGGACTCCTGGGAGGTCAGGGTTACCCACTAATGGCCAGTAACTGGCCTCTGATGTCATCTGCTGGTGAATTTGGGGTATGACATCTCCTCAGAATTTATAGAAACCTTTATTGATATTGTCAGTCAATAGTACATTATCCCCTAGAACCCTCAGTAAAAACGGCCAAAGAATTCACATTTAGGGCCATGACACTCTCATAAAACTGGGAGGCAGCGTTGTAGTCGATAGTAAAAACAGAGAGAAGGGGAACCCTAAAACCACGTCATAAACCCAACCAGCCGTCAGCGCAAACCCAACTGTCACCAGTCAGGAACAGCAAGATCCGACAGGGAGTTAGAGGTGTTCAGCCCGGACAGGGTGAGTGTCAGAGTTGTGTGGAACAAAACCGTTCTACTACTGTGGAGAGTACAGTGGAGACATGGTACCGTGGAGACTTGGTACCGTGGAGACTTGGTACCGTGGAGGATGTGAAAACTGCCCCCAGTCCTTCAAAATGACTTTACTGTTTAAGGAGGTCACAGTGAACCTGGGGGTTGTGCAACGTGTCAAATGCAGACAGACAAGTAAGAGGCAACATACATTTGGAAAACTAAAACACAAAACAGATGAGCTTTGTTCGTCCCTATTTACAAAGTACTACTGAACAGGAGACTGACCATAGAACATCCAACAAACTGATTAATCACTCAACAGGTGAAGCTGCTACATTCATACAACCAATTAAATAAAGGACCACGTGAAGCACAGGTTGAAAGTTGTGCGAAAGTTGGAAGGGGATTTTCTTCTTCAGACAACCAGTTTGTCAGTTGGTCATCCTTGAGCAGAAGTAGTGGGCTGTACCAGAGTGTCTTCTCTAGAAAAGGTACAGTAGTTGACACATTATTAGACAGTATGTGTTTGCTCCTAAGTGAAGTGGAGTTTTTTAATTAACAAAAGGCCTAATTGTAGGGACAAAAAAAACCACAAAACAAAGACATTCATTTCCGTTTATACACTTCAAATAAAAACGTCTCCAAATTGTGCCACTTCTGTCAAACCGTAGAACATTAAGAAGTAAAATAAAATTGGATTCAAGCCATCCTGAGAACAATTTGAAAATAATAAATACACCCTGGCCAGAATGACGGCGCACCCTCCTGTTGATTGAAGGTGTGTGTGTGTGGTAGATAATTCAGTCCAGACTGCGTCCGTTGGTGTGTTAGTATCCCTGTAGTCCATTGTAAATCTTCTGTACCGAGCCCTGCTTTAGAAGGCCCCGAATACCTGCAACAACAGAATGATGACGGTTAACAGCAGCAGCAGCATATCTGTCTTCCACATACTGTGTATCAAAAAATGGACCGTGATTTTATTGGCTACTGATCTGACCGTGTCTCCAAATATTTTACACCCAATAATGTCTCGTCTTAAACAAACACGTTTCAAGTGTATCAATTATTTATGACTTGAATGTGACCAAAGTAGTGGGTAAGTCATAAAGTCACTTGTCCTTTCGCCCCCAACGCTGACCCTGTCAGGACCAGTGCTCCGGCACGTCCTTTAACACTTCCTTCCCTCTCACCATCTTTCTGCTGATCGTCGAGCTGCGTTTGAGGAAACTCCACATCAAAGGTGATGATGAGGGAACCTCGGATGTTGATGTTGTCAAAGTTTGGCAGGCCCTCTCCTTTCTTCCACATTCGAGCGCCGGGCTTGGTGATCTTATCTCTCACTATATGGACCTGTATGGCAAAAACAGATGCAACCAGTCAATTTAACTGGCACAGTCGACCACATGCTCCTAAAATATCCCATATATTAGGGCGACTGTGAAAATACCAAGTGTATACAGAACCTTGTGTCCATCCAAATGTACGACGTCCATCTCAAAGCCGACCAGCGCCTCCACCAGGGAGATGGTGACGTTGGTGTACAGGTCATCTCCTCTGCGCTCAAACACAGGGTGTCTACAAAGAAAAGCATCCCCATATCACGTTGCTATTGCCACTGATAATATTCGGCGATGTACTATTTTGTTGCAGACCACAGACACACAGGAAACACAGCTTTTCCCATACTTCAACACTTTGATGCGGAAACGTAGATCTCCAGGTTCGCCGTCGATGTGAGGTTCCCCTGTGGTCACACAGAAGACGTTAACAACAGGTAATATTTAACAAAATAATAATGTATATTGAGCGTTACGTAGATTTACCTTCTCCAATGAAAGGGTACTCCATTTCATCTCTCACTCCCTGTTCAATTTCTACCTCCAAGGTTCTCTCTTCATTTACCAGCCTGTGATTAAGAATAGATAATAGAATATAATTGGCTTCTACAACTTCATTCCTAAATGTTATTACACCTATTAATATACACTCAGCTGCCAGTTTATTAGGTACAACCTGCCAGTATTAATGCAGTCTAATACAACAGTCCTGCTATAAAGCCTCCCTTCATGACTGCTCAGTTTGTGGTGCTGCTGAACTGTATTGCATTTTACAGAGGTGTGTTTCTGTTATTCAGCCTGCCCTTAATGATATAAAATGGCGTGGACAAAATAATAGAACACACCTGTCAGTATAACGCAACACAATTCAACAGCACCGCAAACTGCAGCACACCAGCAGAACGACACCTCTCTCCAACGGTTTCACTACAGCGGCCATTTTGGAAGCCGAACTGCACTGCGTTGCAGTTCCCGCCGCTACTGAGGACGGCAATGACAATAGGAGTTTTACCACAAGCAATGACTTACTTTACATTGGGACACTCGTCGCACACCATCTCCTGCGTCATCTGGAAGCGGCCAGGTCCGAGCTGCGTCGTCCTCATCTCCTGTCTGCAGTTACACTTCCTCTTGCCGGGGGCTTCTTTGGCTACGGGCTTGACACGTACAACCTGTGCCACAAAGCAGTTTTATAAAAAGGTTGAGTATTTTTTTGAAAAAGTAAAACATGCTAATTGGCAGGGAGTGAATCAGATGATGAGGCGGCACATTTTGCAGTTTGACAACTTACTACGATAAGAAAGTCTTTCCTTTAAAAAACAAAACAACACACTTGAAACCAATTCCGCCTTGTTCAAAACGTCAAATATGGATAAATGGGTGCAGGTGATTCATTAAGAGATTCTCTCCTCACTTCAACAAAGTTCCCAGAGTACACCTCTTCAAGTGTGACCTCCAGGTCTAGTATGATGTCATTTCCTCTGGGGATGTTCCTGTCCTGTTGCTGTCTGTTGCCTCCAAACATGAACCCAAAGTCACCGAAGAAGCTACAGGAGGAGGACAGATTGAGAGCGGTAGTAGCATCGGTCTTCTACCTCTACACACATTTACAAAAACAACTGAATGCCAGTGCATTTAACATCTATGTTTTTTTGGAGCATGTTTGCAAGAATTAGCCCAGAAACCCGTGTTAACCTTGTTGACCAATTTCCCTGAAGGGTCGGTTCACCCTGTTCTCTGCTATCACCAGTGGCAAGTAGCTCTGGTCTAGCTTTTGGTTTAATTTGTGCAGGTTTTGAGATAAAATGTTGCAGATTTCTCCAGCAACAAATTCATTAGAATAGGTGAATGGTGCTTGGTTTGTCTTGCTCAAAAGGATTGAAACATTTAATTACAATTTTTTTTTTTTTTTTTAAAGTCAACAGCAATATTGGTTTACAGAATCAGTGTCACGCTGACACAGAGCCACCTAACTCGATAATCTACAGGACACCACTGTCTACAGGACTTTATATAAAGTAAATAAAAGTAGCTCCAGTGTACACCGTGCACAGTGGATTATCTAGAAAGACACACTTCAACTGTATCGGGGTGGAGGACGAAAATGTGTGCAAATACGACTGGAGAGATTTATTTATTTTTTAGTCTTTTGGGTGAACATGCCCTTTAAGTTGTCCTCCCTGACCTTGCATATAAAAATTTACAAAACCCGCCTGATCTCACGAAACCAACCTGGAGAAGATATCGTTGTGTGAGCCGTGGTGGCCCTCTTTGAGTCCATCTTCTCCATACTGGTCATACTGTTTCCTCTTCTCCTCATCTGAGAGCACCTACAAATAAAAACAACCCGTGCAGTCACATGACGACCACATTCCCCATCGTTTCTAGGTCACACTTCATACAGTGTGTGGAACCGGTGACCAAGCAATGTCTTCTACACAGCCCCAACAGAACCTGAATATTCACAAAAGCTATTGTTTGCATGCTGAATTGCATCGTACTTGCACAGGGGTTCTCGTGATTCTGTGCATCAAATCACACGATGAATTTATCTACTTGTACATGTTTTTTATTCCTCTTTTTAATGAATGTTGCATGTTAGATCTGTGTTTTTGAATGGACCATGAGTCTTAAATACATTTACATTTAGTCATGTAGCTTTTATCCAAAGCGACTTACATGTGAGGAAGACAATGAAAGCAATTATAACACAAGGCAACAAAAGCAGAAGTACATCAGAAACTAGTTTGCTAAAGCCCAGCACAGTATACAAAGGTAAGGAGAGGAAGGGTTTTCTTTTCTTTTTTTCAAATAAAGTTGATGATGATGATGACTAAGCAATCACCGTCATTTTTAGGAGAAATGAGAAAACTCGATATGGAAACACCTGCTTATCTGAACCCACTCATCCCACGTCTGCCAGCTGGTCTACGTAGCAGCCAATCAGACGCGGCCACACGGTCTTGTCGACCAATCACGGCGGCCGCGCCGTCTCCAACAACAACCAAAAACAGCTGCCACTTCCGCACACAGCCCCACGCAAGCACTGCAACACGACCATCTTTAGAGGCCAGCTGGCTGGCATCAAGCACACAACAGCCGCTGTAAACACTCACCTCGTATGCTGCGCCCAAGTCTGCGAACTTATCCTGAGCTTTCGGGTCGTCCGGGTTCCTGTCGGGGTGCAGCTGGAGAGCCAGCTTCCTGTAGGCCTTCTTGATGTCCCTGATTGATGCACTCTTGCTCACCCCTAAGATGCTATAGAAATCTCGCCTTCAGGAGAGAGGTGACAAGAGGTTAAATACGATACGGAGGCACACGGCGAGAAGCAGACACGTACAAGACAAGCGGTAGCTAAGATGACATTGTTGTTAGCCAGCCAGCTAGCTAGCGAAGGAAGCCGGTTCACTTCCCCCTGGTATGAAGGCTAGCTTCTAGCTAACTGAGCTAGCTAGTCGGGCAAAACACGGCCGTTACAGTTCAGTTGTCGTCGCTGGATGTGAACGCTTTAGCCAAATAGCAGCGAAGCACGACGAAACAGTTATTAGCACATTAGCTCAGTGTGCCAGCCCGCTCCGCACACGTGGAGCCGCTCCGGACCAATCACAGTGGAACATGTGTACCAGCTGGCGGTGCCGTTAACGCCGCCGCCGTGTGTGTGTGTGTGCGCGCACCACCACCACTTACCCCGCAAGCACCGCCGCGACAGCGCAGAGAAGCAGGCAGCACACGTTGCACAGATTCATCCCTCTGGTAGCCATGGAGCCCGAGTGCTTCGTGGAGGTAGCAGAAGAACAGCGGGCTTTCGAGCGTTGGAAGCCGCTGCCAGCCACAAGCCTTCTTCCCCCTGTCAGAGAAGGACCCGCCCGCTGGATGTCGGCGGACCCGCCTCTCAGCCAAAACCCCGCCCACCATTAAAGAACCACCTCTCGTCCTTAATTTGTATAAAACACCCGGCGCTTCGGTGTGAAATGGTGTTCAAAACCGTGTGTATGAGCTCAACCACAGCTCAAATAGCGCGCGTGTGTGTGAACACGGCCGTTATTGCAGGCTAAAGCGCGCCCCCGCGAGCTGCGCGCAACAGATGTCAGTTGGGATCCGCGCGGAGGGCGGGAAATAGGAAGGAGCCGCGGCGGCGCGTGACGGTCGGGTCACAACAAACCGTATCGACGGCAGGACTCGTTCTCCGCTTCACTTCCACGTATGAGCAGCCCGAGACCGTCGAGACGGAACATCGCGTTGCCCGGACGAAGACAACGACTGAAAGTAAGTAAGAGTGAAGACACGGTTGTCTCCCGGTCGCATTTGCCTTGGTAGCCTTGCTAGCTAACGGTAGCTAAGTTAGCAGGCGAGCCCCTAGTTCGGTGAAGTTAACTTTTGGGGGTGGGTTCACTCATACTTCCGGCTAAGAAGCTGCCTTTCACATTCCGTCACAAGAAGAAGAAGAGGTGAGCTCTGCGCATATTTATTTCCTCTTTGACTGGTTTCAGCTAACGTTAAGCAGTCGGCTTTGTTAGCGTGCCAAACTTGGTGTTGTGATGTCAGGTGTTGATGACCCGATGAGCAACCCGGCTGCCGGTTGCCATGGGAGCAGCAAAGCGTCATCGGTGCACTACGGGAGCTGTTTGCCGCCATGTTAGACGGACGACATGTAAACAGTTGTTTTAAAACGGCTTTTTTTGTCCTCGTGGTTGTGCACATCAAACTCTTTAACTCCACCCTCTAAGTGTTAGTCCATGTGACCCTAAGTAATTAAACTGGACACTGATCATCAACAGCTCTGCAATACTTCACATAATTGAGCAATAGTCTGTGTTAATTCAGTTTAATTTATTGATATTTATTTATACTTCTAGTGCTGCTGTGCAGTATCCTCTGTCTCATTATAACCGTAATAAGCTACACTTAACTTGACAGTTCATGCACTATGACATTTTACCGTATTATTATTATTATCATCAACCGGTAATCCACTTTGTACTTCACACTTATTTAAATTTTATACTTATACCCACTTGGTACTTAATTTATCTGACCTGTATTATAGTGTGTTATATTATTTTGCTTAGTACTTTGATTCTTGTGTGCACTGACGTGATAGCGAGCTGCTGTAATATAGAGATCAATAAAGTATTTCTGATTCTAATGATTGTATGGCTGCTCCTCAGTTAGTATCAGGAATATAATGCCCTAACAAGTCCTGTGATTTAAAAGTTTGACTCTCAGTGGACAAAGTGTACTGTGCTTGCTTACATTGCTCACTTATGCTGTGGATTTGTTGCATATCGGTGTATAATGTCCTTTTTTTTTTTTTTCCGGTTTCCTTTCTCTTCAGACATGGAGGCGGACAGTGTGAGCATATGGCCACGCATGGAACCCTTCTTACTGGGTGCCCTGCAGGTGAATATACTCTTCCCACCTGTTACATTTGAATGATATTGCCCAGCGGATGCAAATGTTGTAAAATAACTGGCGTTAATGCCACTGCAGGTGTCTCCCTCCTCCAAGCTCAGCCTGCACTATCTTCGCAAGATGGCGAGCTATGTGCGAACACGGGACGGCTGCTTTCCCGTCCTGGGCTGGCCCATGTGGAGGCACATTGCCTGCGGGAAGCTACAGCTTCCAGAAGACCTTGCGTGGCTCTACTTTGAGACATTCGACCTTCTTATAGGCCACGCTCCAGAGGAGAGGCTGGAGCGGGCAGAGTGCCTTTCTCAGTGCTCTTCCAAAAGCGAGCTGGACGAACAAAGGAACAAGGTGAAAACAAAATGACGGGTGGAGCACAGTTGAGCTAAACACGATCTCATCGTCTCGGTTAACCTTTGTCTTTTCTCTGACTGTTTCGTGAGGGTGTGCTGCACATTGTATTGTTGCGTTTTGCCCCAAGGAGAGGACAAAGTTGTTGTTACCCTGCTCTCAAGTTCCAGTAAGAGCTACGCATTGACGTGCACCCCATATTTTTTCTTTTTCTCCTTCTCACGCCAGCTGTCTGTGGACACACTGCAGTTCCTCCTCTTCCTCTATATCCAGCAGCTGAACCGCTTGTCTCTGCGTACCTCTCTGATCGGTGAAGAGTGGCCCAGTCCTCGTATTCGCTCTCCCTCCCCATCAGACCGAGAAGCCAAGACTAGCTCTCAGAACAAGGTCCGTGACAGTCAGACCTTATTGCATGTTTTGCAGTATTCTATAATTCTCCTTACTGCTTATTACCCAGTGCAAAACATCTGCATGATCAAGTTGAAAGTGCAGATGTCCTCTCTCAGTTCTTCAGTGATGTGCTGCTCACTCCTTTTTTGTTTTGTTTCTCTTTTGTTCGGCAGAACTGGGATGATCAGGCCCACCTGTCATTTGTGCAAAGCCATCTAGCTGAGATTCTTGAGCTGCTGGTGGAGCCAGGACAACTGTCACAGTCTGGACAGGCCCTTAGAGACTGCCAGGTATGTGGACAGTCGGCACACATCCTGCGGTCCTTTTACAGCCACAAACTTAAAGCAGCTATAATCGATGTTTTCATAGTAATAATGTATCAAATGACAATGTGAAAGGTGTTGCTTGTAGTGATGAGCCTACAGAGAATTACCACCTGAATATGCAGCTCCCCTCTGTTTTACGGAGCTTTTTAGTGAGTTTCAGCTCGTTCTTTATCTGTCCGGCCCACAACTTTACTGTTGTGGTTCACTCTTACTGCTCTCATAGCGCCGTTTCCTGCCGCAGCAGGCAGCTCTTTTTAGGGGAAAAAAAACCTCTAAAAACCCACTGTACGCTACATGTTTAGCAGACAGACACAGTTAGAGACGATCTGGTGAACAGAGAGGAGAATTCAGCAGCTAAAGAGCCAGATATTTCCCTCAGGAGTTGCTGGAGAGCAAAAACAGAGCTGAGAGAGAGAATTTTGGACTTACATTCCCAAGGTGGCCACAAAGACGACTCCAAATTAATGATCATGTTGCTCTGTAACGGCTGGACGTGCTGCTTTGCTAACAAGTTCACAGTATCAACTTAAAAGGGGATGCTGATATGTCAGTGTTGTGTTCACAACTTGTTTCCGCTGCCCCAAAATGCCCGAAACATCAGTTGTTGCAGCTTTGAGATTTAAGATGGTGGTATTCATTACAATTGAGAGCCATCAGAGTAAAGAAAACTGTGAGATCTAATTTCCATTTCCGTTAAAGCAAACAAGTAGTACTTTTTAATCCTCGCTTAAAGAATAGCTACTGTTTGTATGCTTTTAGAACCTTTGACTGAAATGAGCCTTTTTAAAACCAATCACCGATCACATCTTATGCTGAATTGTAGCTGATTTCACAGTTGTGTTTTTCCAGATATCCCTGGAGGCTGTGCGAAGCTTGGGCCTGCTATTGGAAGGCTTGGTTTGCCATGGCAGAGCTGTTCAGCCTGTCCACAGGCTGCTGACCAAAGGTCCACTGCAGACACAAGCTGGCTACTCTGCCCTCAGCCGCTCCTTCCCCCTGCACAAGCTCCTCTCGTGTCTCCAGTGCAGCCTCACGCTCAACCCCTTTGGGATGACCGCCTGCCTGCGCTCAGGCAAGAAACTAGCCTGGGCTCAACAAGGTATCCTCAAATCTTCTGGAATAATACTGCAGTTTCTTTACAGTCACCGGTCTCTCTCTCTTCCTGTCTGCCAACATTTCTTTGACGGTCTCTTTGTTCTTTGTTTGTGCATTCTAGTGGAGGGGGCGATGAAGAGAGCCAAAATAGCCCGAAACACCCACATGGCTCCACCTGGCAGTAAGATGGTGCTGATATCGCAAGTCTTCAAACAGACCCTGGCTAAAACCTCAGACAAGCTGACCGGTGCCAACATCAAAATCCACAGATGCTCCGATGCCTTCATTTACCTTCTCTCACCTCTCAGGTAACGTCAGCTCCCGTTAATGTGGGTTTGCGTTATGGGCACTTTTTGAGACACAGTTCACCTGTCATGGGTTTTCGTTCCATATCCCGCCTCAGATCAGTCAGTGTGGACAAATGCCGTGACAGCACAGTGGTTCTGGGTCCTGTTGAGACCAGCGTCCATATCCACAGCTGCCAGAACCTGCGGGTGGTGTGTGTGGCCGGCAGGATCGCTATCGGCGCCTCCTCATGTTGCACCATCCACGCCTTGACGCCCACCCGCCCCTTGCTCCTACCTGGAAACACAGACATTACACTGGGGCCTTTCCACACCTTCTACCCCTCCCTGGAGGATCACATGGCCAGTGTGGGGCTGGCTGTAGTCCCCAATGCCTGGGATCGACCCTTGCTTCTGGGGACTGAGGGCCTCGTCAACCCCTCACTCAACACATCATCCAACCCAGACGCTGCCTGCTACCGCCTGCTGCCCCCGGCTGAGTTTCACACGCTGGTTGTGCCTTTCCACATGGAGGGCGACACATGTGAGGTGCCAGCGGGATTGCCCCCTCTATATCAGGCAGCACTTGATGAAAAGCAGAAGAGGATTCAGAACTGGCAGAAGACGGTGATGGAGGCCCGGCTGAACAAGTGAGTGACACATCAGGCCCTCTTAACGCCATCATCAATAAGGGGAATGATATGAGACTATCCATTAGCACTGAAACGCTTGGTCATCTGAGCATGTGCAAACATAAGATTAATTATTCCATTAACCAGCAGGCTATTTTAGTCAGTGACGTAACAGCCATTCCAAAGATCAATAGTGAGTTGGCCACTCAGCTGGTGAGATATTATGGAGTTCAGTGATGGCGTGGTGTCAGAAAACTTGCTGGAGGGGCTCTGCGCTCCACCTCACCCTGACAGCACAGGGAACTCATCATAGGGTGCTATTTCATGAGGGGAAAAACTCTTCGATTTCTGTATTACAGTGTTTTAACACCAATCTCTCCCACGGCCCGCCTCTTTCCTGCTCTGCACTTCACCTCCTTTTGGTCTTTCTGTTGTAACCGATTTCTCATTTACGTTCTCAAGGGAGCAGAAGCGGCAGTTCCAGGAGTTCGTGGAGGTCAAGTTCCACGAGTGGCTTCTGGAGAAGGGGCACAGGCAGGAACTTGACAGCCTTATCCCACCCGCGATAGCCTCGTTAAAGGACTCTGACGGGCCTGCAGCAGACACGCCCCGAGTTAATGACCGCAGACATATTAGGACTGGACGGGAAGTGGGACAGTCACCTATGGCTTGTTGAATTGTTGGGTTAGTCTTGTTTGGGTCTTAGCCAGCAGGATAATTGTACCTGTAAATTAAGGTAGCGCAACAGCCAGGCTACATATGGTCTGACTGACATTTGGAGCTCCTCTAAGTTCTTAACAATCAGACGAGTATGCTTACTGCCCGTGTTATTGCACAGTATGTTTGTGGTTGTTTACACCTTACTCTGGCAAGTCTGGAGTGCTTCATCCAGCTTTTCTAGCAACTTCTGTCCCACTCCTTCTCGAGTGGAAGGCTGGTATGGGCTGCTTCACAGTTCCTTCCTAAGAAAAGGCAGCTAAGTCATTAACACGTCTAAGCCAAGCAGGGAGTGTATTGGCATGTTGTAAAACAACATCGCAAGCACCACTCGTCTAAGGAGAGCTGGAGGCTTTTTCAAAAGCCACAGGTTTAGCATCTCTGACGTCACCTTTGGGTTTACTGCTGAATGAAACCTTTTTTGGAGACAGAAATTGTAAATTTGGTCGAAACAAATGGGTGCAGCTGAGGAGGCACAAAGTATTGACTGTGACGGGCTGAGAGACCTGCCAGACATGCAGGCGTGCCCTAAAACGGGTTCTCTTGAAGCATTAATAGCTCTTTAATTTAATGATAATTCTCAAAATCTACGTTAAGACACACAGTTTGGAAATCCACTCACTAGCCCATGTTCGTGTGTGTCTACAGACCAGTAGAGGATCTTAAAGCACTTGTGGTTTGGTATGAACACTCTGCCGTGGCGGTTGCTGCCTGAGGGGATGCTGCGGTTCCCGGGGATCCATAACTGCTGTGAACACTTTGGCTCTCTTTCATGCAGCCGGGAGTGACTCAACATTTCTTCCCAAACTGTGCCCACGTATGTAAACAACATGCCATTTTCTGTACAAAACAAAGAAAATGTTAAGGGAAGTTGACAAGTGCATTTAAAGATGGGGAATGTAGATGCTAAATACTTTTAGCGCTTCGGGTATTAAGGACATGATAGTGCACCTACAGTTACTCACTCAGGTCATAGTATTTTTATGTGTTAATAGAGCATTTTCCATTATGTGGGGGGGGGGGGTATAACATAAGTTATTGTAGGTATGTGATTGCACCATCCAAACTTTGCCATATTTTATGTACAAAGAGGGTAAGTCAACAACACCTGTAGCTACACTGCTCTGCCTGGGTTGAACCTTTCAGCCATGGTGCGTTTCTTGCCACGCCCCAATTACTGCTCTCACAGTAGGCATTTTCACCATCCGCCAAAAGGAAATATTTACTCTGCTGTCGGTGCCTGCTGTACAACAGGAAAGGGCAGCAGCAAATCTTCTGCTCTGTGATTTATTGCCGAACTAGCTGATTCGGCGGCGTGCCAAATTGAACAAATATAGGGTCAGTTTGCAGAACTGTTTTATTTTTGTATTCATTCACCTGTATGAGTTTGTATATTATAATATAATAATAAGAATATAATATTATTTTTCATAAATCTACCTTTTTACCACTTCGGCGCATTAGCTTCCTGTTTCCACACTTCCGCTCATTGCAGCATGCGGCAGTTGAAGGTTTGGGACAGATTGGAACCCACGTTACATACAGTAGACCTGCTGCACGTGTCTTCAGGGCAGCATTTTAGTTAGCTACGTGAAGTTAAAGGGAAGATGGGCTTGATAAAAGTAGCTACTGTTACACATTAGGGAATATTGCTGTAAAGTTTCCAAAATGCTGGGGTTGCATCTCTTCATTTAAGAGATGAACGTGGTTACACTGTAAAAGGCCTTACTGAACACACGCAGTTCACTGCACGAAGAGCACAATTATAGCTTTTAATTGTTAAAAAAATTAAACTGAATAAAAGGTTTCGAATAAAACCAGGTCACCTCCTGCTTATTGTTTTGATTTTGGGTCCTCATCTTTGGGCACAGAAATATGCTCCATGTTTGGTATAATGGGAACCAATTATTAAGTTCATCGGAGTAACAAAGAAATACACTGAATTCCACTCATACTTACTTACAAATAGTTCGATTTGTTGCATCTGGTTATGCAACACTGCCAGTGGTGGAATGTGAGTAGTACTAAGTACCACACTTGGGTACAAGTTTGAGTCAGTTGTATTTTACTCGAGTTTTCCCATTTTCTGTTACTTTATTCTTCTCCTCTGCCACGTTTCAGACACTTCTTACTCCACTACATTTGTTTGCTTCCATACTTATAATTCGCTTTGCTGTCACACATTTTACATACAAAACGTATAACGAGCTGATAAATCATGATGCATATTTATAAACCATCCTACAACATATCAAATTAAAATTTGCTCCCCAACTACAATAGTAAAATGCAGCTTGTAATTGATGGATACATCAGTAATAATAATCCACTATATAATAAAGTACATGCAATACATAATAATCTACCACTCACAGGGGCCTCCGTCTGCAAGAGTACCTCTACTTTTGATACTTTTACTTAAGTGAGCTTTTGAATGGAGGGCTTCAACGTGTAGTGGAGTGCTGCTACGTGTACTTAAATAAAGGATCCGAATACTTCTTCCACCACTGAACACTGCTCTATCTGGATTCATCCACAAGGCCGCAATAAGTCATGAGTTGGCAGGTCCTCGCCAGGTGGGGGCAAGCTGGTGGAGCTGGCATGTGTAACATGGTGCGAGAGCTGGAGCGGGGGGGTGGTGGGCACTGGACCCAGCCAGTAGAGAAGTGGGGTCAATGGACGCTTACCACGCCCGGCCATTATGCCGTAATCCTTCCTCGCTTTTCTGGAAAAACTGAATAGCACTAGAATCACTGACTCAATTTTTGGATCTCATTTTCATGACAAAGCGATTGTTCCCCCCTTTTGCCTCCGCCGTTGCGGTTTATAAACGTGGGAAAGCGGGGGTATAAAAAGGGACTGGTAAGAGACCAGCGCAACATCGAGACCTCAGGGGAAACCACCACTACCATCACTTGACATCGCCAGGGCTCTCCCTCACATTATATCCAAGATGGGTAGGGTGAGTTCATACAAAGGGGGACTGGCCCCGAGATACTCAGGAAACACTGTCCCGCGCCGGTTAAGTATGAATGTGTGGGTTTAAGTAGTGGACAAAGCCGTGTAGGTGACCCACCTGTGCAGCGGTTATTGGGGTTCGAACCTATTTTAATTTGGTTTACCGGTGAGGCAAGTTTCAAACAGTGTGGACCTGCCAAGGTGTTGATGGCTTCGATGAGCTGGAGGTTAAAGCTGCACTGTCCACTGGAAAATAAAAACAAAAACAGAATGCATTTCAAGGCTTTCCAATGTCAGAGAAGCGCTTTATAAAAGCGTGTGTGATGAAACTGAGACCTTTTAGAGAATCGAACACAGATGACGTGAAGTCTAACACTCCCCATGTGTTCTCCCCCAGATTGTCTTCTACGAGGACAAGAACTTCCAGGGCCGCCGCTATGAGTGCGACAGTGACTGCTCGGATTTCCACTCCTACCTGAGCCGCTGCAACTCCATCCGGGTGGAGAGTGGGGCCTGGGTGGTGTACGAGAGGCCCAACTACATGGGCTACCAGTATGTCCTGACCAGGGGGGAGTACCCAGAGTACCAGCGCTGGATGGGCCTTAACGACCGCCTCAGCTCCTGCAAGATGGTCCACTTTGTAAGTCAGCCATCGCCTGTGATCTGATCTGCTGCGGAGATCGAATCGGCAGTCCGACCTCTTTTACTCAATGTGCTGAACACGGTGTGCAGGTCTCTTAATCACCCACTTACCTGTACAGCCGAGACCCCTAGTCGGATCGTTGCTCAGCTGTGAAGCAGAGGGTTATGAACTTGAGGCTCATGACGCAGACGGTCAGCAGTTAGGCGAACGGGTAACAGCCGCAGTGAGCGGAGGGTAAGGCAGGGGAGAGTGAAACGAACAGACAACGGGCACGACCGAGAGGTCATGCTGCGGCGTTCATGCTACCAGCGACCGCAGGGCTTGTCAATGGAGACCAATACTTGGGTCAGTCGATTTGTTTGATCAGGCTTTGCTCCGACCGACCCGCAGCCTGCAGGCAGATTCAGGGACACCACTTTCATGCAGAAATCGATTTAGTTAGTAGAAGCTGCGCGTGTACAGTTCCACGAAGCCGTGAGCAAACAATGAGTAACCTCTTCTCTCACCCCACATCCCCTCCCCTATCCCTCCCCAACCCCCCGCACTATCTACCACCTCCACCCTTCATCCACCACCCTCTGCCTGTCTTCCGTTTTAACCCCCTGTCATCTGCTCCCACACCCCTGCCACCTCTGTCGCTCGCCTCCCATCACCTTCCAGACCAGCGGGACCCTGTACAAGATGCAGCTGTATGAGAAGGCAGACTTCGGGGGCCAGGCCTTCGAGGCCACAGAGGACTGTCCCTCTCTTCTGGAGAAGTTCCGCTGGAGGGAGGTCAACTCCTGTAAGGTCTTGGACGGCTGGTGGGTTTTCTATGAGCACCCCAACTACCGCGGGCGCCAGTACTTCCTTGAGAAGGGGGAGTACCGCAAGCCAGCCGACTGGGGCGCGGTCAGTCCTACGGTCCAGTCCTTCAGGCGCTTCACTGAATGATTTAACCTCCAAAACGTTAAAAGAAAACAACCTACTATGTCGATATTTTAGGTCTCACAAATAAAAACCTGTCCAGTAAGCAAACTGAAGACTTTTCTATATACACACGAGTTGTTTAATATTGTTTTGAACCTTTTGTGCCCTTGCGTACTTCGACATCCACACTTATGGGCTCAATAACAATAACACCTGTCTGGAGCGTTAAACCGGCCTGAAGTAAACGTCAGTCAAACTTTCATCCATTTCATTCTGTCTGAGATGTCTGGTGGTCGGAGTTTGGATTGCATAACCTCCTCAGTTTCATAGAAACACTTTAGGCTACTTCAACCCAGCGCAGGTCTGAGGTCCACAGTGACAGGCTGGAGGTTGAAGTGAGTCCCAAAGGAGAAACAGTTTCCTCCCCCACCTATCAGGAGCAGCTCTGGCTCTTCTGGGTCCGTCAGCTCAGAGCAGAACGAGTGGAGCATCAGAGGCCAGGGCACTGAGGTCTAGAGATGGCAGAACACACAGTGACCTATTACTCAGCATCTTGTCTAATAGATCTTTCCCGAGGCTACACGATCAATGGAAATGCATTATTAACAAATTAGTTTATACGTAGAACCTGATGCAGCTCTTCAGGGCAACAAACCCGGCGTTTGCGGCATCAACACAGTGAGTGCCGCTGAATTCCACTTAAAATTACGGCTGTGAAATCCTTGTCCATCAGGTCCAATAAATGTGAACTGACCGTGTCCAGATGGAACTCCACACTGCTGCGCGTGGCGAGGTTGATCATGACCACGCCTGGTGCACCGTCCGAACGCAGCCACACTCCCCCAGCCACAACCAGCCTTTCACCAATCACATGGGCAGAATGAGAGTACCTGAAACAAAGCAAATTATTTCGTCTCTTACTGCTCTTCAGCGGGTCAGTTTTCCTATTGTAGAACAGATGAACCGAACGATGTGAGAGCTTTGAAAATCAACAGACCTGGGAACAGGAGGGGGCTCCACCTCTATTCTTTCCCAGGAGAAGCCTCTCTCAGTTGGCCTTAGCACCACGGTGTCCCCCAGTGGCACTCCCCTTCCGTCTAGTCCTCCAAACACCACCACACCTCCCCGATATGGAAATGCTGAGTGGGAATGGCGGGCCTCTGGTGCTGCGCCCTCTAGTGGGATCTGTGAATATTACACACACACACGCACACACACACAATGGGCCTCATGCAAGAACACTTTCGTCTTCTTCCCCTAAAACTCTCTTTTGCGTTTTTCTGTGAGGTTAGCTCGCACGAGCGTTCCAGGTCGGATCCACAAAACCCTCTTAACTGGACAAGCTTGCGGTTCATCGCTCGTTTCAGCCTGATGAACGCCACCTGCTCACGAGGAGGTGCAATTTGGCCATTGGCATAAACGACATCCCTAAAATGAGCATATAAGGCTGCCTGTTCCGCTCTGCTTTTGGGCAGGTTTCATTCACAAAAACGTAACCAGAGAGTTAAAAGACGACACCCACACCGCAGAGCTTTAAGTCCTGCTGTCGGGAATGAGGCCCAATGTAATTTAAAGTGGAGAGACACAAGATCATTTGAGTGCTAGGGAGTGTGTGTGGGATTAGAAACGTATTTAGAAAGATAACACATGGATAGGGGACTAAGCAAACCTCAGTCCAGTGCTGCTGGTCTAGACACAGGAAGTAGCCATCACCCAGAACGGCCTCTGATTCATTCTTTCCACCAAACACAAACAGAAAGTCTTTGCCTAGAGAAAATAAATGAGAAGGCTTTGTTGCACAATAAGGAAATAAGGATGAACATGGATGAGTGAGAGACAGAGAGAGAGAGAGAAATCACAGACTTCCTGTTTCACCTCACCGTTGTGACTGACCATAGCAGCAGTGTGCCTCCATCTTGGTGGCGGCGGATCCCCCGTACAGAGCATCTGCTCCACGCGAAGTCTCAAAGCGTCTCGGTCCTCCGAGTCGAGAGGACCAGCTGGACCGCCGGGGTCCAGGTCTACTCTGAAAAGGCCTCCGATCGGGTTGAGTGGCGACGAGCGACCGCCGTGCACCACAACACCTCCTCCGGGAAGGGAGGTTACAGTGTGGTGGAGTTGGACACCTGGGGGGCAGCACAACAAACCAACGCATGGTTTGAGAATTCAACTAGTAAAAACTGGCACTTTTTATGGATTAACTAAGCCTGTGATTGTTTGCATACTCCGTCTAAATGTAGTGTAAGAGCAAAAACTACTTCTGACTGAAAACAAAGTATCAGAGGCAGAAAGCCCTCTCACCCAAACCCCCTGATGGTTCCACTCGGACAGATCTCCAGCCTTCCTGGCCCCTGAGGAGGACCCGAGCCGCTGCCCCCCTGCCTCCTCTGCCAGAGCCTCCTGTTAGCAGGACCTGCCCCGGGCTCAGCAAGGTGGAGGCCATCCCCAGCCCCTCCACACACACCGGTATGGTCCGCACACTCAGGGCTGTGGGGCTCCAGGAGGGGCGAATGGATGGCACTGGATACACCGAGGCAAACAAAACATCAGAAATACACAATCAAACAAACGACACAACCGCAGCGAGCAAAGACTTTGAGATATTACCAATGATCTGTTCGCTGGAAGTAGGGACAGCGGTTTTCTGTGAGAGGGAAATAAAGGGATAGCTACCTGGAGCGTGCGCGAGTAAGGCCGGCATCATCAGGGAGCCTCGAGAGGCAGTAAGGATGAAGTAGTGGGAACATTTCTGGTGCCACTCCTGATGGAAGACAGACGCCGAGTCCATGTTTATACCAGGAAGCATTTTGTAAAAGGCACGACAGAGACAAACCACAAGAAGACACACTTCAGCAGCCAACCTCGTGTTCATCAAAAGGCTCCAGGCTCTCCACCCTGCGTCGCTCCTCCTCAGGGAGCAGCCCGAGGTAGAAGTCATTCATATCCAGACACGCACACTGCTCCCAGCCCTGAAGGGGGGGGGGGAGAAACCATATTTATTGAACGGCAAGAAAAAAAATCATATTTTATCGTGTCATTCTTAATGTAACCAATCATCGTGGAAATAAGAAATCAACACCTCTTTTGCAGATACCACCTGATTAAAAGTCAATTACACCTAAAGAGCAACAGTAACAAGACGCAGGAATAAGCACACATCGTCTGCATACTGGCCTTGTCGAGGAACCTGTGTCTCTGTGCGGCAGTGTCCGGGTACTGTCGAAGGGCGTGTAGAGTCGAATTCAGTTTCAGGAAATGATCTTGCATGATGCGACCAAAGGGATCGTGTGGCAGTATCTGCTCGTACATAACGAAGAGTGACTGTGGCAAGAGCTTCGCCGCCCAACGAATGACGGCATCGGACCTGGAAGACACACAACGCGTTACATGTGGCCATGGCAAGATGCAGCGGCCGGTAGCTCCTTCAGACTTCGCTAGATGTTTTGTTTGGATCTGTTTTTTTTGTTTGTTTGCTTTAACGCTGAAACATCATTGAATGATGTCTGATTGGATTTGTTTTAAAGAGCTAAGCCAAAATTGTTCAAATCGACTGGAACGGGAGATTTTAACTGCGCGTGCAGATGCTGCGGCCTGTAGCTCCCTCAAACTCAGCCACATTCTTGTTATTTCTTCTTATTATATATATATATATATATATATATATTTTTCCAGCTTTATTGCCGAAACACATATTACGTATGATAGTAATACATCATCGACATCGAAAAGGAAGGCGGGGGTTTGGATTAAAGAGCAGCGGACATTGAGCCGGCTCAACCGGACCAGGCACGACGGCGGGTGCCGTGATCGCCCCGGGAGGAGAGCCGGGGAGAGGAGCCACGCTGGCCCAGCTCGGACTTAAAGGGACAGTTCACCCCAAAAGCAAAAATCCACATTCCTCCTCTTACCTGTTGTGCTATTTAGACATCTGGATTGATTTAGTTTTTGGCGTTTTGGAGATATTGGCCGTAGAGACGTCTGCATTTTTATAATATAATGGGACCATATGGCGCTCGGCTTGTGGTGCTCAAAGAGCCAAAAAAACACGTCTCTTTCTAGAAATCGTGACCCAGTTGCTCAAGATAATCCACAGATTTGTTGTGAGCAGTTTCATGCAGGAACCATCGGTAGAAAGAAAATAGATCACAATTGTAATTATTTTGCTAGATTTGGTGATAATGTCATTATTGTTACCTAAACTAAGATCAAAATACAGTACATATTTATTACGTATGCACAAAAAGGTTGATACGGGCCACTAAATAGGCCAAACTGCAGTCCTTACCATTGCGTTTCCATGTAGGTGAGCACCACTTCAGAGAGAATCAGGGTGGGGGCGGCCCAGTCCAGACCAGCTGCGCCCAGAGCCTCTTCCACCTGGGACTCCTCTCTCACATCCACCCCTAGCAGATGGTACTGACCACTAGACACATACAAAGGTCCTGAAGACACACAGGCAGACATATGCATGTGTACGTACATTTTCTTTTTCTAGGCTTCTGCAAGGAAGAAAAAACATCTCTTTGAATCTCAGTGAACGCGAGTGCGTTGGGATTGAAGGGAGTGACAAACCCGTAAGAGACGGTAAATGGGAGTCTAACATCCCCCTCAGCGTAACATTAGAATTGATCAGGGCAGCCTTGCGCCGGGCGACATCAGGGAAATCGACCTCGAACACAACAGCCCTGTCGAGGGCTTCATCTGCATGGAGGCGAAAATACGTCGAGTCGAACCCTGCGCCCAGTGACAAGACCTTAACAATAAGGGAGAAGATAACCACGAAGGGAGTGGGGGAAAAACAAATTCACAAAATGATGGAATATAAAATACACAACCCTTCACAACGCAAACGTTCTATACAAAATAGCGTTGGACAATATGCTGTGAACTTGCTTGTCTCTTGGGGCAGTTTGCAGTAACGCGTAGGAACCTCCTCACACAGTTGTCCACAGCTCTCCAGCGCACGTAGTAGCCCCTAAAACAAGCAAATAAGACTTAGGACTAACACATTATTAGCATTCTTATATACTGCGTTGTACTGTACACAATCTGAAGACACAGTGACCTCTAAGAAACTGTGATAGACATGTTTCACTATGTTCTGATATTCAATAGACCAAAACGATTAATCGAGAAGAAGAAACCTGTCGATCGATCCATTCCCGAAGGTCACTTCGGTCGGCCGATACATCGGGCCAATATTTGTCATTTTTTAACATATCGCACTTGCCGATATCCGTGTTTAGTAGCGCCGATTTAAAGTCAGGCGCGTCCGCGGGCAGCCCCGTGGTATTGGTGCGGTGGAACAGGTGTGAAGGACCCCGAGCCAAAACGTCTGCCAAATGCACAAAGTTGCCAAAAAGCAGAAAGTTCGAATGCACTTTAGTTGTTCTGTGTCATTGATACAAAACACAAATGTTGCTGGTTGCTAGTGTTTCTTTGCACCACTATTATTTATTTTTTTATATATTTATTTGATATTTTTATTATATTTTTCAATTTTATTTATTTTGATTTATAAAGTTGTATTTATTTTATTTAAATGTATATTTAAGTTTACATTTATGTCCCAACAAACTTGAAAAACTCTGCTTAATAAATACTCTAACTTAAGGAAATTATTGGCAGGTATTTTTTTTATGTATTTACTGCATGGTCAGTTATTGATTTGTTTGGATACATATTTTAGTTTAATATCATGCAGTGCGCGACATTTACGATTCGAGAGATGGTTCAAGTCAGCGTTCAATATATGAAGTTAAGTTCAGAAATGTTGTGCATCCGCTTATTATTAGTGTGACGTTTTAGCTGATGAAGGGGAGAAATTCAAGATACCAGCCCTACAAATCGGCCGCACATATCGGCCCTCGGCTGACCCCGGCCTCTAAACATCGGCCATAGAGAAACCCACATCGGTGGATCTGTAGTCCCTGCTGTACCTGTTGATGAGCGGGGCCCTCCTGGCCCCTCTGCACACAAAGTGTCGGAGGAAGGCATCCTGGAAGTAGCCCTGTGCCGCAGCAGACACCTTGCTCAGCGCGCTGCTGTCGTTGGTTCCCTGTACCTGGGGCCAAGCAACGGAGATAACACAAGAGCCACAGTAACTGCAAGTACTGGTAGACATATTCAGGTGCTTTACTTAAGTAAAAGTGGCAATGTCAACACCGAAATAAGCCATTACAAGTACAACTCCTCCACTGCAAATGGTAAAAAAGTATTTTAGGTATTTTAGGTAGGCCCCCTGTGGGTGCCATACTATTATACACGCAGCTGTTGGATTGCTGATGCGTTGTGTAACGTTGAGTTACTGAGCTCAAGCTACTTCTCCAAGCATTTCATACACTGGTTTCATCTGTAGCAACGCTTCTTATTTCTGAGGCCGTCGCATTGTGGGTGCGTGATCTTCCCTTGCAAAGTGAGTTAGGCCGTCAGATAAATGTGGAGGCGGGAGAAGTACGCGGCTGGCGTGCGACGGGAATACCCGAGTAAAGTACAAGTACATCAGGCACGGTACTTGGTTACAATCCACCAGTGTGAGTGAGTCAGTTACCGCCGCGTCCCTGCCCTGCTTCTTCCTGTTTGTCGGCGGCATAACGTCGGCAGGTCAACGCCACAACACACCGCGCGGCGAGGACAGGAGACACCGGGAAACGGACTTCCCGAGTCCCTCCCCAGCCGCGCTCTCGCGGCCCCCCCCTCGCGGCCTGGAGGCCGTTTCAACGCCGCAGTCAGGTTACTTACAGTTCTAAGTTATGTGTCAGATCCAGGCTCACTTCAGCTTTATGTGAAACACAGGTTAAAAAGGGACACAGAGGTGTCTGCGTGCCCAGCTCCGCGCAGGTGGAGGTGCGCCTCCCAGTGCGGGACAGGGAATGGCCTTTATGGGATCCAGGTGTGCTCGAGGAGTTTGTGTTTTGCTGCCCGTTATGTAGTGATTTGAGATTGGTTTTGCCTGAGAAAGTTCAACGTCATAAAATCTGTTCTGGGGTGGCTGACGGTTACTGAAAAAGGACACATTTAGTCTGTCAAGACTTCCAGAGAGGGCACCACCTGCAAAACTCCTGTCCTGAGTTGGGGTGATGTGTAGCCATGCCGAGTGCTCACCTTTCTCTTATGATACTGTAGTGACGTGTAAGCTCACAGTGGGCTGGGCACGTTTGTGACTGACGCTTAAATGAAATATTCACTCATTCATATACTTTAGGGGTCGAATATTTGTGAGTAAAGGGATCAGTTGTGGTGGTAAAATGCCTGGCTGGGCCTCCATTATGATCAATATTCATTATGCGTCATTCGTACTTGTTATTGTGGATATAACACACACACACATATATAAGTTATATATATATATATATATA
>CM022488.1:3299249-3311088 GCA_011952105.1 Coreoperca whiteheadi | reverse complement strand
GGACTTGCTGTACCATGTGAATCAGCCTCTGATTTAAGAACACCCATCTGTGCATCTACGGCTACATGTGGCTATGTGGATGTCGGGCTCACGCTCGAGTGCACAGTTTTACAAAAAAACATGTAGAAAATGGAGCACAAGGATCGGTCAATCAAACTGTTGTGATGTCCGCATCTTGGACCTTAAAACACTTTTTCTTTTTTTTTTACCACACCTTGCATTCAGATACAGGTGGAAAGGTCCTCGTGAGTCAGCTGCTACCTGACCATGCTGCATTCAAGAGCAGCCTTGTCAGGAAATCTTGAATACAAAACATAAACCTGATTTGTGTAGCGTCGTCAGAGCTCTGTGCTCTGCTGAGTGCCTGCTACTTCTAAATAAGAAGCATTTTGGTTCTTTTCAGCTCGAAGGCTCTTTTAAAACAATTTGTTAGTGTTTGTGGTTTTTCAAACGACTGCTGATGTTCTGTTTGTTTGTGTGTCGTTCGGCGCAGGAAGCCCAGACATATGCTGAAGACACTGGCTTGCTCTTTATGGAGACATCTGCCAAGACAGCCATGAACGTCAATGAGCTCTTCCTGGCCATCGGTGAGTGTCCGTTCGTTTACAGTTGAACAAAAACGTATTTGATTCAGGCCACTGGAGACATTAAGAGATCAAATGTTCGGTCCGGGCGGTTTGTTTGTTAGTTAGCAGCACACGTCAAGGGCCTGCTCACAGACTTAATGCACGGGCCAATGAACAGGAGATTATATTTTAGATGCAGGTCCACTTCCAATAATCTTTTGAAAGGATTACCAACCGTTGTGTGATATGAGGATTTAAAAAACAAGATACATTTTCAGTATTTCCTCCTGAAAAATGACTCTCTTTGATGAGAAAGTGAGGCAGCGTGCAGACCCAGAGTCAGGGTTTATTCAGAAGATTTCTTAACAACGTGACTCAGACGATATTTGAAATCTCCATCGCTCCCCTTATTTTCTGATAAATCACTGCACTTAATCTGAATTTTTAAAAAAACAAACACAAAACAAGTCTGGTGCATGTATCCATGATCATCGCTCACTTTTTGGTTGGTGATCTAAATTCAGGTGCGGATTCAGGAATTTCTTTTTTTAAATGATTTCTTAACAACATGAAAATATTTGAACATATCTGTCATTTTCTCCTGCATGAATCTTGAAATAAAAGATGAGAGATTTTTCTTTTCTTGGTGGATATACAGCACGCCTGCTCTGAGCATAGTTAGAAAGGGGAGCCTGTTGTTAATTCTGATGTCAAGATATTTCACTTTTTCTTCTCAACGTAGCAAAAAAGATGCCAAAAACAGACACCCAAAACCCTACACATGCAGCGCGACATCGGGGAGTCAACCTCCAGGACCCAGATGCCCACTCTGCCCGAGCCTGCTGTGGTGGGAACTAGACCTCCACGACTCCCATCAGTATTTCACCATCCACACCACCACAGCCCTTCAACCATCCTGTCTCCTTCAACCAACTTACAGAGGGGGTGGGCCTGATGCGGGGAAACCCAGCATCCATTCACCACCCCCCCCCCTTACCCCCTTACCCTCCACTCCTCCTCCTGTCCAAGCAGACATAAATTCAGAGACAGAAAATCAAAGGAGAGATTAAGAGGAGAGGAAGAGCAAGCAGAGATGGAGGAGGAAGGGCAATCAACAAGGGCAGGTACAGTTTAGCCTGAGACTGAGAGGAGGGAAATAAAGAATGTGGAAGACCTGTTGTAGTACTTAGCACTTATTGTGAATTGTCTTTTGTTTTCATTCTGCCTTGCGTCGTTTCAGTCACCGCTCTGATTGCGTGAAAGTGCACGAAAAGCGAGCGGCAGGGGAAGGAAAAGGAGAAAAAACCCCGGCCAAGACGTAAAATGCAGAAGCTGAACGGTTAAAGTGTGGCTGCTTTCTTCTTCTTCTCCTTTGTCAGAGCTTGCCTGCTGGCTTTGCCTCCTCCTCGTCTTGAATCAGTCAAATCCTGCTGTGAATAATGCCACGTATTGCACCCCTGGAATGACCCCATCGTTCCTAATCCCTGTCTGTCCTGCCCCACCTTCCCTGGTGCCACTGGCACTGGCCAGGCCCACATTAGGTGAGACCCATGGCACAGTTTGCCCAACATAAGTCAATTTGTACATATTTATTGTCCACTGTTTTGACCTCTGACTGCTGGTAGTGACGCTCCAGTGTCTCACACTTAAACTTCTACAAAGGTCCGATTTTAGATGGGATTGTCGGTCTTTACAAGATTTTACATCGTGCTTCTCATAGACACATTTGGTCCAACAGACCTGTTTGTTTAATGAAAGGTTGAAGTGCAGTGTTCAAGTACGTTGTGTTTCAATGCCTTGCTTGGGTGCTCATAAGGGAAAATGCTGAGAGCCGCAGGCTGTAGCTCTTTACGGCAACAATATAGACTTGATATGGAGCGTATGTAGTCACATATGACTTTAATATTGCTATTTATGGGCAGGAAACTGTTAGCTCTAACTAATTACGTGTCTGTGGCAGAGAACATATCCTTCAAACCCAAAGAAAGTAGTATTGCAGCAAATAAGTTTTGAATAAATAGCTGAAAGGGACAGTTCACCCCAAAATCCAAAGTACATATTTCTCCTCTTACCTGCAGCGCTGTTTATGCATCTAGATTGTTTTGTTGTGAGTTGCAGAGTTTTGGAGATTCTCGGCCATAGAGAAATCTGCATTTTTATATATTTTTTTTTAATGTAATGGGACTAAATGGCACTCGGCTCGTGGCGCTCAGAGCGCCAAAAAATACACTCCTTCCAGAAATCCCGACCGGGTTACACAAGATGAATCCACAGATTTGATGTGCTCACAACAAAATATAGCAGTAACACATGGTCATCCATCAGTGATTCTGCCCAGACAGACTTACTGGCATTCAGATAAATGAGGTCCCCGCCGAATGAAAGGCGGGAAGATAAGAAAAAGGATTTGTAATAAACCTGTACCCTGGTCTGTAGGGGAGAAAGTCTGCCCAGCTTGTGTTTAAATGTGGCCCTCATCTGTCCCGCGTCCTACGGCCGAGTTGTTGCTGAACATGAAATCATAGTGTTCCTAGATGGCTTTTCTGATTCATTTAACTTAATATGATGCTCTTAAAACCGAGGGGGGTGTGTGTGCTTGGCTGCTGTCCAAGGCTCGGCTGCAGAAAATGAGGAAAGAATTGGTGAAAACACAAAGAAAAAAACAAAACAGAAGTGCCTATTCCCAGTTTTCTTTTTCTGTGACTCATGTTTGGGGCTTTCGTTAAGTGTGTGTGCTCCGTAGGCAAAGTGCAGGAAAACTGTGTACTTGTACTATAAACCAATAACGTGGCACCCTGTCATTAGGCTATATACTGTGTTGGCTCTTTGTATGGATGTAAAGAGATCTTGTTGAATACACTGTATGTTATATATTATGGTCTTAATTTTAATGAAAGTGGATGCTGATTTTAGCAGAGCACACCTGTGAACCTGGAATGGATTAAAAAAAAAAAAAACAGACTATAAAATCAATGTTGTAAATCTGTTTGATTTAAACAAATATTGGTGTCCAGGAAAATCTTTCGTTCTGCTTTATTTTCAGATTCACGACCGGGCATGTTAAGGCATTTTGGTAAAGAAATAAGGAGTACTGATTAAGAGTCTCAAAATAAGATTGGCATCTGAAATACAATGCCATTTTCAATCAGTACTCAAAAGCTAAAAAATTATTTGCCCTTCCCACCCCAAAGGACACTAACAGCTCACTATATACATTGAACAGCATTTACTTCTTCATTGTTCAGTAATCACAAGTCGGTTCAGTGTTCTGTGCGATTTAAGATGACAAAAGGTAACAAGATGTGATTTTCCATCAGCACCTTGAGTATGTCGAGTGTTCAATAAAGCTGTGGATGGCGCTGTGAGTGCTGGTTGCTTTTCTTTCACTTGCCTCGGATAAGTGAAACAAAAGGTATTAAACAGCCGCTTTTTATTAGTTCCTTTTCGAGAGCTTGCCAAGTGGCTGTACAACGTCATTAATTCATTAAAAAAAAAGGGATCATTTAATTATCCAGCCTCTTCACTCTTTGCTGTTGTCTTGAAATTACATGTACAAAAACATTTAAAACCAAACTCAAATATTCTCAAAAAATAATTCATCGTTTCCTAAAACTTTTTTGGTTTGATTAAAATATATAAAAATCATATTTAAACAATGAGACATCATTTTCACGGCTATAATCGCATTCAGAAACCCAACTCTATGTTGGTCGCGTACAGTCTGCTTTTAGGGCTTTCTGATGAAGCCATACCTCCGCTTCGTACAGCTCATGTCGGTAGCTATATATAAAAGGCAGAAAGTAAATACATAAATTAATACGTTTTGCAAACTAATATAAACTAACGGAGAACTCTGTGACAAATGGTGTGGAATGAGTCCTCACCTTCTGCCTCACCCCCCCCCCCCGACCTCTAAACCTCACCCTCCTCATCCTCCACTGTTGTATAGATGACCTGGTTCCTGCGTTTGATTCTGGGAGTTGTCTCTCTGCTGCCTGGGGCCTTGGTCTCATCGCTGGTACGCTTCAGGATACGTACAGCTGTGGCGTCCTCATCCTCGCCCTCACACAGTCCTTCCCTTTCTGTCCCAGGCGGAGAGCGGGCCTCTGCTGGGGTAGAGTGGGAGGGAGGTGGCAGGTTCATCAGGTGGGACAGACGAGTGGGTGAGAAATCAGATCTGGGCTCGGGCAGAACCATACGGTTGGGGGCGTGGCCCTCAGCTGCAGGTGCTTCAGAGAGCTTACCCCCCTCACCCGCTGCTTCGGAGTTAGACCTGCCCTCGACCTCCTCTTTCCCCTCCTCTTCCTCCCACTCATCCTCTATTGTGATCTCGTCAGGATTAAATGAAATCGACATTCCCGAAGTGTCGGTCGGGTACTCGCTTGGCTCGTCCACGCTCGCCACACTATGTCCGTCTTCGTCATCCTCCTCCTCCTGAACTCTCCCCAACTCATCACCTGCCTGCCCAACGTGGGCGTAGATGTCCGTGAGACCTAAGGTGGCACAGAGCTCGGTCGTCTGAGGGTTGGTGTTACGGCTGGGGGTGGCGTGGGGCTGGGGGTTGTTGGGGTCATAGGGCGGCACAGTCCGGCTAAAGTTGTCTGGAACGGCAAGTTCACCGCTGAGATCCTCCACCACCTGCATCATAGCTGCTTCTGAAGGTCTGAAGTCCCACCTGATGGTTAGAGACAATCCATATTGTAAAAAGGCGTGGACCAAAACTGTAAGCCCAACCAGCTGTGTCATTATTGCAAACGTATGAGGGGGGACTGTCAGTGAATTTATTGACTCTTCAATCGACATCAATCGCAAACACTTTCTGTTTCAAGCTTGAATATGAAACTCTTTGTGCACAGCATTGCACCTCAGGGCTGAAGGTGCTGGAAGTCCCAGAGGAACACGTAATCAGAAAAACAATTACTTTGAAAGAAATATTTTAGTTAGTTTCTCGGACAAACACTGGAAATAATAACTGTGCGCATATTTAAACCTTTGGCCCATCGCACACTTTCACAAGCCTGACGAGGTGCTGAGTGAAACGGGAATGTCGGTCGGACAAATCAAGATTCACTTATCGAGAAAATAAATCAGCAGATGAATCAATACTGACACCAACTGCTAGAAAATTATTGTATTTTGGTTTTGTCAGCAGACCTTTTCGTTCAGTTTGAAAACCTGTAAACTCCCAAATGCCTATTCATGTCCACGAGTGAAGCTCGTGGCACTCGTGGGTCCGTTTCACTGGGATGACCAAGTTTCAAACGACTGCATTTGCTCTGCCTGTAATTTCATGTCCGAGTATCCGTGTACCGTTCGTGCAGGCCATTATTCTCCGGGGGGTTCCAGGGGTGAGGGGTAGTCCTTTGTAGAGTGTTGGTGGCCTTCAGGATAGCAAGCCACTCCGGATCATACTCAAGACCCTCAGATGAACCCGGTCTCTCTGGAACATCCACAATCTGCAACACAAGGGTATATATATGATTGCTTCGAACTCTCACCCCTACTACACCTTAAACTAGGCTGTGACCTTTGTACATTTAACAACAAAACTTTCTCTCACCTGTAAGAATTCCCTATAGGGCAGACATTTATCCAGGGACAGGAATTTGGTTACACGTGGTGCAGCATTACCTTTAGGCTAAGGACAAGACAATCCAGAGTTGGTGTATTAGATTGGTACCCAGAATTATTGAAATGACATCAGCGGCAACACAGCTAGCTGCAGAAGAACCGTCCGTCTCACCGGATGCTGCATGACGGCAGCAAATTTCACGTGAAGATGAGCGGAGAACCAGTAGCTGGGCTGGAGGTGAGCTAGGAGCTCCTCGGCGGCAGGACTTCCCAGAGTGTTGGACTCCACTTCCTGGCGCAGAAACTTCTTCTTCCGCAGCAATTCCCCCGTGCTTCCGTAGTAGTAGATTCCGCGGGGCCAGTCGTGGCTCATGAAAATGTCTATGGGCATCTGGATCTTAGCGGAAATTAACACTTACGAATCAACACAGGCAGTTTGGAAAAATAAGTGGACAATCTATTGAGCTGTGTGTGTGAGCGAGCAAGGTGACTTTACGACATTTACCTGTTTTAACTTGAATACCTCAATATTTCGGATGTGGTATACACTTCGAAGCGTGTCAGGATTGTATGGAGGGAATTCATGGTGACCTTAAAGGAGCACACATTTCGTGTAAACATACCGCAAACGCGTGCGTAAACTTCAACCATTTACAGACAAAACAAAGCTCACCCCTCCTGTAGTCACGTGATTTGAAGATCCCAGATAAGCCACCAATTCTGATCCCTTTGTAGCGAATGACACCAGCATAACCTGTGGAAAGGGTTAGGTTAGGAAAGGGTCAAGTCAGGCCTGGGAATTAACAGATGGACAGAAAAATGACTGTGACTGTCTGCTGGTCCCTACCCAGATAATAAATGTTGGGGGCCACCCAGCCTCCATAAGGCAGCTCCTGCAGGTGGTTTGAAGCTTCATGGTTCCCTCCAATGAAGATGGTTAGGACTGGAGCCTTCTTCTCTCCAGAATAGTACCTGAAACAAAAACAATAAGAGCTTTAAATGCTCTCACTCATATCTAGCACTTTATTTTTTTTATTAAACATGAACCAACAAAAAAAAAGGACAGACTTGTAAAAGGTCTGCATCATTCTGTACTTGGCCGGCACCGCCATGCACTTCATGTCTCCTTCATTTCGCACCGCTTGGAAGTCTCCACAGCAAAGCAGCAGGTCCACTTGCACGCCTTCCTTCTTCTCCAGATAGCCGATTGTCTCGTAGATCTTGTCCAGCTCCCCGTGGCAACAGCCTTCCACTGCGATCTTCATGCTGCACGAACGGGCAAGAGCTGCGGATCCCCAGAGAACAGCGGCGGTGAGGGGTCGGTTGGTAATTCTGCTGCCCACCTAGGGGCCGTCAGCCTCCCCGCACAGGGATGCTGGGGCCTGCTGCTTTCTAGATAATACTACGGCGGTCCGAACAAAAGTTCAAGACACTGGCGAGGCTATTCACTTCGCTAAAAAAGTATCAGTCAAGACAGCAGAGCAACAACATGGTTTTAAGTCAGTAGGCTTGAGAATTAAACCGTCAAGTTTGCACAAGTGTAATATTAAAAAAAAAAAACACGATGGGGAATTGAATTACTCACAAGACTGCTAGAAAGGTGTCTCCTGTTAGGTTTCACCATTCTCAGCAGTATTGTTGTTGTCAGTATTGTCAGTGTGCAGAGAGTCAACATAGTAGTTGTTTTTATCTTGGTTAAACAGTTGCTGTGAGCACAAATAAACGAGTTGCCATAGCTGCACCGTCCAGCACAGTGGCGAGCATCCCTGTATGTCAAAATACGGACAGAGCCCAGCATGTCTCAATGAAATGAGATGAGATGAAAGAAAGGGGGGGGGGCAGAAGCTGAGCTGGGACTGCGTGTCTCCGCTTTTTAGAACACATTCGTATATTCAGAAATGCACAATTACTTTGGTCTTTTTGGAGCTCTTAGTGGCTGGACAAACTAGCACATTATAGTGGTGCCAAGCCAGGTTTTTGTTTGTATCTGACAAATGGGGCTGCTGCTGCTGCTCACGCGCGTGTCCACAGCGAGGCCTTTATGTCCAACGTGACCCCCCGTCCACTCACAACAAGCTGTTGGCGACTTTTAACCGCTAAAATGGGCAAAACTAAGCGCGCAACAGCTAGCTAGGCTACGTAACGCTAGTTAATCTAATGTAGTTACCGCAACACTAACGGTACACCGTGTTGTATGCGACGCGGCGGTAAACAGTGAACCGTGTTTCTCGCACGAGCCTCACGAGAACAATGTAAGACAACAAACTGAGTACTCACGGGCGGTGACTGAATCAAAGAGGGCTATGTTTGGCCAGTTTCGCACTCCGCACAAGTCAAAGCGCCTTTCTGAAAACCATGTTTATGTCACAGATTAGCAGGAGACGCGACGGAACGAATTTTCCCACCTCGCGGAGACCACTTGAAGCGCGTGCGCAGTTGCGTCACCAACTGAAACCAGCCGTTTGTGCTCATCGGCGGCAGATTCCACGCAAGAAATAAACTGTGCTAATAATTAAGTATTGTCTAGCACACATATAGCTAACGTTGGTATCCGTCACACAGTCTGTCTTTATTCCTTTAAGCATTTTTACCTATAATATCCATTGCATGGTTCGTGCGGGTCCAAGCTGTATTCTCGAATCTAACTCGAAGAGACAGCACTACGTCACGTTTATAAACAAAATTTACTCAACTGACAAATCCGCCGTCTGACAGACAGCTCGCCAAGTTAGCGGTGTTGTTGTTTGTTATAGATATCTGGCTGGTGTTTAAAGCCGAGCCCACAGAGGAATATAGTTACCTGGGTGTTTTTTTATTGTAGTGCTAGCGAGGAGTTGCGTGATTTAGCTGCAGTTACTTTTTTTTTAAAGCCGCTCACAGCTGCTCTGGGGGGGGCGGAGTGTCCGCAAAGTGCTGCGCCGATCGGGGCGCTCGATCGGGGGGAAGAGAGATGGCGTGCTTGTTGGAGGCCCCTCTCCGCATCAGCGTGCTGTCTGTGAGTGTCGCTCCCGTGGTTTCAAGCAGCGACGTGAAGTGTACCGTGCGCCCGCTCCAACAGCGAGTGGTTAATTTAATTCAGTCAGCCATATGAAGACGCGAGGAAGCTGTCGGACTATGAAAGGTGTAGGTCTCCTGTTAGCTCGCGAGCTAAGTTACAGGCTTTGCAACATGTAGCAGTTAGCGGTCCGCCTACGTAGCTGACGACGAGAGCTGTTTTGCTCCCTGACCTCGCCCGTGCGGGCGGGGACGTCCTGAACCTGTGAAGGAGCGCACGCGACTAATGTGTCCGTTCGCCCCGTCGGCGTATTGAGGAAACCAAACCAAACGAGCGAAGTAGCTGTCAGTGTCACTCGGAATGAGTTAGCAGCTAACGGCTAAGCGTGAGCGCGCCGTCACTACTGGTCGTTTTTAAAACATCCAACGCGTTAAAATATTAGATATAAGTCGCAGGACTCCGCTTTTTTATCACGCCATATGACTGGCCCGTTAACCTTTGCAGTTGTTAATTACAATAGCAAACAGAACGGTTGCCAAGCTAGCTAACGTTAGGTAGCCACTAGCATACGGTTAGGCTAAAGAAGCTAACATAACTCACGGATTGTCCACCTCCTTGAGGAGTTTTCGACTGGGTGAAATTAGCGCTGTCAGCAGCCGAAGGTCTACCAGTTAGTGTGGTAATTTAAACTGTCAGATAGCAGATGACAGTCAAGGTGTAACTTGGCTAAGGTTGACGTAAAAGCGGTGTGGAAAGCGAGCATTGTCGGGACTGCAGTAGCGAAACGCCCCCGCGTTAGGTACATGCAGAAAGGGGACTTAGTTTGACAAACAGTGAGGCTGAAACATAATGATTGTGTATCAAAGACAGATTTGTGCAGGTGCAGAATGTGCTGAGCACCTTGTCAGCAGTGTGTTGTTGTCTGGGTGAGGTGTATTCCTCTGGGGGTCGTGTGGAAAGTTCTGGCCAAAGCTGTCAGTGATATAAACAAAGTTTTCAGGTGTGGCATGTAGCCACTGGGTGTCATGCTTTGTGTTTGTTTTTAAAAGGCCCTGCCATGGATGCTGCTGTGTTTGTGTCAGTGTACATGACTGTGGGTCTGTCAATGTCTGCAAGCAATTGAGAAAGTCTGTAATTTCGGGTTAAATGATCAAGCAGTAATGGTTTAAAATTGTGTTTAATTGCTGCTTTTCTAATATTTGGAGTTTTTGTTAAATCCTTGCTGTTTCTCCAGCAAGAAATAAACCTGGTTATGCAGACATACACTCTCAGCTTTTCAACTATAGTTTGTTGTTAAATTTTTCTTTAAATGTCATTAAGTATGCTCAGATCTGTACACTATATTTTTTGTTGTGTGTGTGTTTGTTTCTGTATGTCTATACACGAGCAATATACCATCTCATTTACTTTCTAGCAAAATAGCCCCAGCTTGAACAAATATATGTATGTGTATAAATATATATGAATGGATGCATGGATGAGTTTTGTCATTAATGTTCTTGTTATATTTGTCCTCATACAGGAAGTCACTGCCACTAGTCGCCATTATGTTGACAGACTCTTTGACCCCGACCCACAGAAAGTTCTGCAGGGAGTTATGTAAGTACAGCAGCACTTAATATCTATCTATCTATTTAACTTACGGCTGCACAAATCTATTGCAATTTTATCGAAATCGTAATATGACGCATTGGTAGAATAAAGTCCCCACTCTATTCCTGGAAGGCAGCTGGCGTTTTGTCTTTCACAGGTCATTGATTAAATTGGCTAATGAAAGTACTTCTTTTGAATATGATACATTTGATTTATTCTGTAGAAAACATTACTGACTCACTCTAACTCGCTCTCTGTGTCAACCGCGGTGACCTGGACTCTGACTGTTTCATCGTTATTTATAACTTCTGAAGAGACTAGCTCTGGTTACGGCTTGTAGCGCTCCACTAGCCGAGCACCTGACTGACTTGACTGCCCGCTACAGCTGTACTTTTCCACTCGGCTCACTCACCTGCTATTGGATATAATCTGGGGCAGAGAAGAGGAAACGCTGCATGGAAAACAAAATGCAGTGAATACAAATGAACAGGCTCATTCTGTGTCCTACAAGAATTTGTGGTACATCTGCTTGACATAAACCTCCTCCGTGCTAATGCTTTAGATTAAGGCTCACAATGTACAGCAGTAATTCTTCCCAATTTACAGAGTCATTTTGTGCGCCAGTACTGTATATACTGATACATGTGCGTAGGTACAAGGTATAAAGTCAGTAGTAGGCCTGTCATGATAACTGCCTCTGCTGGGTGATATATTGTCCCAGCAATAATTGCAATAAATGATATTATTGTCATTTTAAGGGCATTTCCATTGCATTAATATGCATAAAGCATAGGGGTTGTGTCAGTTGCAGCAAGGGAGAAATAGAGAAATCTAATCACAAAATTAGTACAGGGACATTGTTTATTTGAAGTAAAAAAGGTTTTTTTAAAAATACAAAGGGAGGGAGAAGATGAAACAAAGTTTTTACATATTTACAAGCTATAGGAACACATTAATCTAGATATCAGTATATGATATGATATTTAGGGGGGTTGTACTGGCTGGCTTTGATTATTGGAGGGGTTACAAATCCCCCCCCCCCCCCCCCCCCCCCCCCCCCACCACGCATCCCCAGGACCTCTTTTTATTTCTGTTCTTGTACAGATAGTTTATT
>CM022488.1:3279143-3292883 GCA_011952105.1 Coreoperca whiteheadi | reverse complement strand
ATTAGGAAATGAAAACAGAGCCTTTAAAAATGTTTGACTCTTTTTATAAACTTTATATTTATATATATATATATATATATACATCATCTTTTCTTTCTCAAAAAGTTCTGTCACTTGTTGACATTATGCACCAGTTCACCTTCTGTCATCTGCAGCTGGACCATGACCTGAAGCACGCACATGAGCTGCGACAAGCGGCTTTCAAACTCTACGCCTCACTAGGCTCAAACGACGAGGACATCCGCAAAAAGGTGACCTTTTGCGTGTGTTTTCTGTTTGCATATACAAGTATGCGCGTGCACGTTTATATGCTAATCCCCCCCCCCCCTTTGTTCTCTTTTTTTTGGTCTTCAGATCACAGAGACGGAGAACATGATGGACAGGATAGTCAGTGGCCTATCAGAATCCAGCATTAAAGTCCGCTTGGCGGCCGTCAGGTACGGTGCGAAGCGAGTCCCTGTGCCCCCCCCCCAAACAATGACACACTGACATGATTAATCTGCACTTGCCAATAGTTTCCTCTTAATTTTGTTTTACAAATGTCAGTTAACTTCTTGGTCCTTGGACTAAAGGGAATTTAAGTTCTACAGAATTTGATGAGCATTGAATTCATGTTGAACTGGAGCTGTGCTGTAATGTTAGATAACAGGATGTATTCATCATTTTCTTTTACTGAGGTCTTCCTGTTTCTCTACACACAGATAACCCTTTTGTATACACTTGTCTGTTTATTCTTTAGGCTGGTTTAAATTTAATTGAAAGAGATCTCAAAATGCTGTTGATTTTCAATCAGGTTTTGTTGCATATTTTCTGATAAATTAAAATCTGGATGATGCATCACACCAAACGTTTAGCTGGCTGGGTTTCTACTAAACACCATGTCACTGCGCCTAAACTCTCCCCTGTCTTTTCAGTTTGTCCGTTCACACTGCTTTTTTGTGTCCAGGTGTCTTCACAGTCTTTCGCGGTCGGTGCAGCAGCTGAGGACCAGCTTCCATGACCACGCTGTGTGGAAGCCCCTCATGAAGGTCAGGGCAGTCTGAAGGAAATCAATCCAGTGATGAAGTTTTACTGAGTGCACGCAGTGCTCCCCTTCTTTGTAAGGGGAGGAAATAGTATTTGGATTCTTTGTCACTTTACTTTACAAGTATCGGCTGGGTGTGTGTGTGTTAATGTGCAAAAAGAGAACGCATACTGATTAATGTGTTGGTGTTGTATGTAGCTGTTGCAGAACGCCCCAGATGAAGTCCTGGTCATGGCCTCCTCCACACTATGCAATCTACTGCTGGAGTTCTCGCCCAGCAAAGAGGTACACACACTCATAACACCGCAAAGAGAACAGATTGTATTACTTATATTACTTAAGATTGAGGCCATTTGTTTCTGTCTATCCGCAGCCCATCCTGGAGTCGGGGGTGATTGAATTACTATGCAGTCTGACCCAGAGTGACAGTCCTGCACTGAGGGTCAATGGGATCTGGGCCCTGATGGTAAAAACAGGGTTTTACACTTCTTACAGCCATCAAAATCCTGGAAGGTTTTTTGAGTCTGTGCTTTCCAGATGCCAGATTATTTCAGGACAAAACATATATATGTGTGTGTGTGTTTGTTAAGAACATGGCGTTCCAGGCAGATCAGAAGGTGAAGGTGGAGATCGTTCGGTGTTTGGGTACCGAACAGTTGTTCCGCCTGCTGTCAGACCCCGACACCAATGTGCTGATGAAGACCCTCGGTTTGCTGCGCAATCTGCTGTCAACGCGCCCAGTGAGACACACACACACACACAAGCATAAAGCATTATAAATGTACAGTAAACGAATGTTTGGAGAATGTTTAGCAAAAATTATGAAGTAATGAGCAGAGTCATTGAATTTCAGGCATATTGGTGACTTTATTAGTTGTGTCCCAAACATGGTGAGAGAGAGTACTCTGACTTTGATATATGATACAGAGTAAGGCTTTTTCCCCTGCAGTCTTTAACATCAGAATGTAGTCAGTGACAGGCCCAGCGGTATTGTCCAAATCCATCTCATGGAAAACATTCTGTGTGCAAAGTAAACACCTGCAGGAGCAAAGTAGCAGCCTTCTCGGGTTCCAGTGCTATCACAGGTCAGTATGCAGACCGTCTTGGTTTGCAGGTCGCTTCTTGAACTGCTCTGCCGTCACAGACGTCCCATGGGGGCTTTTTATGGCACGTCACAGAAAAGTTGTAGTTAAGCACCCTCCTTGAATGCTCCATACCTTCTTACCTACCCTGTAGCTAGTAATACACATGACCCGGTACGCGTGCTGAATACGCATAAACTCTCCCAGACATCTTCAATACGTCCGGCGTACTGACTCCCTCCTGCTTGCTCTCTTTCAGCACATTGACCAGATCATGAGTTGCCACGGGAAGCAGATCATGCAGGCAGTGACCCTCATCCTGGAAGCAGAGCATAGTATAGAGGTGAAAGAACAGGTGAGCCCTCCCCCTCTGCTTCGTGCTTGCAAATGCTTTTTGTACAGAATCCATCCAACCCGCATCGCAGAGTAGTTTTAACACTCTGCAGACATGATTATGGGCTGTCATTTAACCAACTTTAGATGAAACCCGCGAAATATGACCGCTACAGTAGCGAGGAAAATAGTGCTTTCTGGTCGAGAGAGTCATCTATTCCTATAAAATGTACAAGGTAGGTGCATAGTTTATGTGAATAGTTTAAACCTTCCCCCCCAGCCAGTCTTTTTGCATCGAGGAAAACCTGTACTTCACGAGTTGTTTTACCTACCAATTATAACTTTCTAAATAAGCTAAAATTACACATAACACAGCCTCTATGCTTGATTCAAACTGTTAACTCGTAGTCATTCAAAATTATCGTTTACTCAACACCAGAAATGGGGATATAGCACGCTAGCTATCTAATTCATCTAATTCAGCGCTCTGTATCGCTATTTACCAAGCTACCTTAGCTGACGCATGTCGTGGGACCTGCGTGAGCGCGGTCTCCGAGGGAACACGTCCGTCGAGGCTTTTTTTTGTCATACCAAAGTGGGCGTGGTTTCATCTTACTGTTGGTTGGGGAAAAATTATGCGACGCCTGCTGTCAGTCTAGTGGTATTTGCAGAGCTGGAGGCACATCAGAGAGAGTCTTTTCTGAACCACAAAGTACAAAATGTTCACGTAACGACGCTGATCACTCTTCTTACCTTTCAGACGCTGTGCATCCTTGCCAACATCGCCGACGGCAACACAGCCAAGGAACTCATCATGACCAACGACGACATGCTCCAGAAAATCAAATACTACATGGTACTTTATGTAAACCAAGTCCTGTAGCTCACTCTCAGTTTGGTGATCAGCGTGCATACTGATTCTCTCCCGCGTCCCCCTCTCTCCTGACATGTGGTTGGCCAGATCAGGTTGTATACTGTACTAAATGAGGTCCTCACTGTTGGTTGTTTTTTGTTAGTTTTTTTGTAGACAGACATCTTATTGAGGCCGTGTATTTCCTCACTTGTAATCTTTCTGACTTCTGTTGTTCCCACAGGGGCATTCAAATGTGAAACTGCAGCTCGCTGCCACCTTCTGCATCTCAAACCTGATCTGGAATGAGGAGGATGGTAAGGGGCACACCACACAGGTGGAAGGAGGCATAGAGAAAGGGGCCAAGTGCAGAGAGGAGGAAGAGGGATGTGAGGAAATCTGAAGTTCTGTCATTTATGCTGAAATGTTGTAGGTCTGAAGGCGAATTCACATCTCAGTGGGGAAAACAAGGGTCTTGCGTTGGTTGGTGCAGTTACTTACCACCTTAGTTACAATGCTGACGTTGCTAGCGGTAGATTGCTACATGTCGGAGACTCAAACTCTGTTTTTGCAACGCACCTGGTAGCTGCATCTGCATGCTGATTTATTTATTTATTTATTTTTGTGCGCTCTATATGAGGCCAAGCTGTCATTGTACAGTTCTGGAAATTCAACACAAGTAATTTGGGCGCAACCCCCCCACCCCCCCCACCCCCCATACACTTACACAATAATGGAGGAGGCGCGGCAAAAATACGCCCTGAGAGTGAGAATTGCTGAATAAACCTCCAAACCGTAACCACCTGACCTGTGCCCAGCTGTTCACAGATCAACCCGTTGCTCTTGCTTCTACAGTACGCGAAACGATCGAGTGTCCTCTGCTGCGGATGATAATAGGAAACTATTTTGTTTAGACGCAAAGTGAATTTTGTTGTCTATGCCCATCTGAGCTGAGCCGACCGCGTTCATTCATCAGCGCGCAAAGCTTACCTGGAATGTTCGGTGTTGGGAGTGAATTAATTTCCCTCTCTTGCGTCATGTGTTGTCAGGTTCTCAGGAGCGACAGGACAAGCTAAAGGAAATGGGCTTTGTGGACATCCTGCACAAACTCACCCAGGCCTCTGACCCCAACCTCAGTGACAGGTGGGCCAGCATAGCAAATCATAAAACACAGAACGTTCTCATCGGACGCAGTATTGTTGTTATTGTTTGATTGTGGGGTGGACTGATTCTGTTCCTCTCTCAGGGCGAAGACGGCGATGCAGCAGTACCTAGCATGACTCCAGAGGGGAGAGATCCCCCGCCACCAGCCTAACTAACAATCATCGGGAGGACACCGGCCATTGGTTCTTTTTCTTTCTTGGTTTGTTTAATCTCGAGGCTTGTTTTGTTGCACAAAGACACCTTTTTCGGACCTGTGGCTGGCCTCCCTTCACCTCCCACCCACCACCTCAACGGTTCCGCTCCCTGCAGACCTGATCCTGGAGACTCTTGAGACTGTGGTTGTTGGGGAAACCAACGGTTAAGGAGGGAGTTCTCTTTCTCTTCCAACAATGAAGTGAAACGTTTCCTTTTGGAACTTTGTGGTTTTAAGATTAGTGATCTTGATTTTATTTTTTTTTTAGGCGTCCGTAGCCTCACGCCAGCGCCACCTTGGTGCTTTTGGACTCCCGATAGTGGAGATTCTGGTCTCAGAGAACCGGACTACGAGGTTTGACACAAGAGCAGGGCTGTTGGACAGCAAAGCTTCCTAGTTTTATTTTATTTTTTAAATTTTTAATTAATATTATTAATATTGTTTCCTTAAGGCGTCACAAGCAAGGACACATTTGGAAAAACACAGACTGCCTATTTTGGGTGTTTTCTTTTTTGTGAATACATACCTCGTAAATATATAAATATATATAAATATATATTTTTGGATTCTTATTTTCCCCTGACCCTCCGTTTGTTTTCATTCATTCTCTCTGAACCATGTTTCTTGGCACAGTACGGCGACTCCACTGCCGTCTGATTCAAGTATGTGTCAGACTGTGAACGTGGGCTGCAGAGGTGGATAAGGAAAAGAAATGTAAATCCCCAGATTATTTGTTTTTTTTCTTCACCCTTCTGCGTACACTGGAGCCCTTCACTTCTGTCCAACGTCCTTATGATCCCAATGGTGCTTACTAATTAACAGGCATGAGTGCACCAAACACCAGAGGTAAGAGGACGCATGTTTCCTCGCACCGCTACTGAACAGGACGTAACGTCTGTTGCTGTTTCTGCATTCTCCCTTCTGTGTGTGTTTGTCAAAATGGATAAGTGACATCTCCTGGGTTTCTTTCCTCTGGTGTGTTTTCTTATTTTGTTTTTTGTTGAGAAGTGAGCGAGGACAAAGCAGATGTCAGGAATAAAAGAGACTGGCCCCTGGAGGGTAAGGCACCAAGTGCGTCCACAGCAGCCGAATCAAGTACGACATTGTGTTTCATCCCTCTTATCATATAATTTCTACCCCCATCGGGCTATTACTAGCGTGTTGTTCCCTGACATTTCGCACCTCACTGGAACTCTGGTAGAATGAATGTTACCATTGGAAAATATATGCAGACCTCAAGAGGGATTTATTCTGTGTTGCGTCTTATTTCTCCTCGGAAGGTTACAACAATCTAGTTTCCCCTTTTTTAGAAACCAGAGGACTCACGGCTAAAGAAAGCACAGATACGTGTACAAGTACAGTGGACTTCCCATCTGGTTTGAATTGCAGCTACTTGTTGCCCCGCCCCAGTTTGTGGCTCACGTTTTACCATTGAGTTGAAATCGCAGCGGTCATTATCGGTTTCTCTGAAAAAGAAATAACCAGCGCTGTTTTTTAACACTTCACGTTAATCTGAGGATATTTCTAAATTGACCGAACACTTTTCTGACAATCTGGGTAATAAATATTAGAATTTTTTTGCTGCGGGACAAACGATTTTTTGCCCGTTTCCTTCGCTTAATCTATACAATGTGAACCAACACTTTAAAGTTTTAGCCCCAAAAAATCAATTGAAAAAAAAAAAAAGTCCTTAACTATTCTGAAACTTTCCTCTGAACTGCAGTAACTAATCTTCTGGCTTTTCAAACATCCCTTTTTCAGAGAAAAGGATTCTTACACCCCTGTGTAAACTCGAATGTAATGCTAATACATGAGGCACAAACCGGGGCTAATGTTTGCCGAGAGCAGCACAGGAGTCTGAGATCTTACAAAACAACACTTCTTTATTGTTGTACGGCATGTAATCTTGGCAAAGTTTTTTTTTTTTTTTTTATTTAACAGCAGTCTTTTAACAAAACACATCTGAAACCCGAAAGCCTCCAATAGGGCAGCTCAAAAGCAGGCACACGCATGCAGAAAAAAAACTGTGACATGCATTTACCCCCCCCCCCCAGAGTAACCCACAGGATCAGAACTCCACAGACATCAATGGGACTTCTGCTCAGTTCATCTTTGTATTTCAGTGTGCAAAGAGTCCAGCTGGTCCCTCCCCTGCTCCCATTACAGAAAATAGAAACCAGACATCTGAATCTATATTACAAGTAACACGGTGCACAGCGCACCTCCTCAAAACAAAAACAAATGTACAGACGTCCTGAGACCGCCACAATGATGACGCCTGGGTATTGTAGTTCCAGGGTTAGGCTGTTGTCTCGTACCAACATAAAGCTCAGTGGTTGGCAAAGGGGTTGGAGATGATAAAAACTGAAAATTGTGTTCACGTTCAAGATATGCTTTGTGTCTGTGTGTGTGTGTGTGTGTCTGTGTGTGTGTGTGTGTGTGCGTGCTACATAAGAATCGGGGAAGGTTCCACTCAGTCTGGAGAGCATCCAGTTAGTCTACCATTCCTCAATAAACATAAATAAACTATTTAGCCTAACTATAAAAAAAAAAAAAGAGTAGTTACATTTTAGATAAATGTGCAAGTGTTCTCTATGGGTGACACCGATGGCTTTCTATGTAAATTGTAATTTGATCTAAATGCTCTCCTGTAATGAGCAGGCGAAGGGGCTTTAGGGACGTCTATGTCTTTACACGGAGAAGGCACGAATGGCTGGATGGCTAAAGCTCAGGAGCGATGTGGGAGTTTGCTATACAATCCGGTACGCTGGTTGTAAACAGTCACTATGGAAACCGTTATATATGGGTGCTGTTTATGATATTACCGTTTCCCCCACTCTGTCCATAAATCTGGCTTTTTAGTCTTTGGCACACAACCCAACCGCTAACCCAGACGTTTGGGTCTACACTCAAAATGGAGGCATCGCTGCTCCCTCACATGCTCATCTTATCGCCTGGACTGTGTACTTCAAACTCTCTGTTACAGGGAAAGGAAATGGTGGACACTTCTGTTAGAAGTCAAAACCAGCTCAAAACGTCTTTCTGTGGTCGCTGCGAACACGAGTGACAGCGACTTTGAAGAGCTGCTTCCACCTCCACCAGCCCGGAGGCAGATAATCCCACTGATGAAGCAAACTGGCTTTTCGAGGTGAGCTGACCTGAGACTGAACGAAGAGTTTACATTCCCAGTCCCAGTGCGGTGGCTCGGATTATCTGGCTTGGGTAAGGACATGTTTCCCGCTGAGATATGTGTGTTCAGTTTTTACCTGCCCTTTGAAGAGCAGGAGACATCCAAACTGGGTTTAAAAAGCAATGCTGTGTGTTCAGTTAGCTGGAAAGAGCTAAATTGGTCCCCAGTGATTAATGGAACCGTTTTAAAAAGGAGTGCTCTGGTCCTGTAGCTGCGGGGGTTGACTGATGCTACTGAAGTGTTGAAACCGTATGACAGTTTGTGCTGTTGTCGTTCTGCGGTTGATCAGTGTAGAAAAGTACTCCTTCACACTGATATGCTGACAGCCGGCGCCGTGTCTCGGCCTCCCAGGTGCGTTTCTGTTTACCTGTTAGTCCTTTTAAGATTTTCCGGCCTGAAAAACCACCTCCTGTGTGAAATGGAGCAGCTGTCCGCTTCCCATCGGTTTCATTCCATCATCCAGCCGTCACTTGTTCTCTCTCTTTCATTCCCTGCTGCTCTACTGTCATCTCTCCCGTTAGGCTCGGTTGTAAGCCGTTCATAACGCTGGCTCGTCTTCATCAATGAAGCTGATGTGCTCTGTGGAGGAGCTCCCCTGCTCCACCTGCCGTCCCCACTCCTGCATCTCCATCTCCTGGGGATGAGCGGCGGGTCTGGCCTCGCCGTGGTGCAGCTGTGAGTTACACCAAGGTGGAGTCTGGGTGCCTCCCTGCCCTCTCAGAGACGAGGGCAGGGAGAGCATGGAGGGATGGAGGGCGACGGCGGGGGGGGCGAGAGGGACCGGTGGTGAAGCCCTCAGCCGATGGACTCCAGGGGAGGATGCGAGCGATGGCGGGGCGGAGCAGTGGGAGGACGGGGGAGGAGGGCTGTCCTGGGAGGGAGGCAGGGGGAGCAGGCCTCTGCTGGCACAGCTGCCGGGTCGGGACGGGTGGGGGCCATGGCAGGGTGAAAGGGATGGCGAGGAGGAGAGCGACATGGAGACGGAAAGAGAAGGGGAAGAGGTGTTGGAGGCCAGGCGAGGCTGGTCCTGCCGCGAGGGCAAAAGTATCCCGTTAGTGGAGGAAGCGTGGGGGCTTTGGAGGACTGGGGATCCCTCAGGGAGTCCTTCCTCGGGTGAGGGAAGGTTGGAGTGGGTGGGGCCCTCGATGTTGCCCCCTCTGGGTTCGGACGGTGGCTGCGGCAATGCTGAGGAAGCTGAATTAGGCCTTTTTGGTGAATGAGGAGTTGGGAGAAGGCATCCTGGCAAATCCACGCCCTCTATGTCTCCACTGTCCAACAGGGAACGAGAGTCAGGTCTCTGGAGGGGGCAAGGTGCGGTGCGTGTTGATAGCTGGCTGGCACTGCTAGGAGGCGTGGTTAAATGTGGCGTGATGGTCATCAGGATTGGCTGCGGTGCTGTTTGGAGGAGGGGCCTAAGCAGGCGTGTCATTTCCTGCAGCTCCTGACTGAGCACGGAGACTTGTTTGGAGAGAATGTTCATCTGTGTGGTAAAGAGAGAGACAGCATGAACACACACACACACACACACAACAGACGAAGGTCAATCCATGCAAACGCTATATCACGTTTCTTGTTGCTCAGAAGGATAACAGCACAGGCAGGGGTGCTTACAAACATATCCAAGTTAATCCTCATTTGTATAAAGAATAATCTGATACATAACGTTCACAGACAGCAACGCCATTTATTTAGACTATAGAGAGCACCCTGAGTGGTCAGATAGGATATTATGCTGGAAAATACTTCTGCTAAAGCAGCACAATCCCTCTAATAAATATTTTAATAATAGAAATTAATTTAATTTGCATCTGGAACAAAGCACACATAGTGATGACAGACTGTCGTGCTGACTGGCTGATGGTGCCCTTGATTTAAATCCTGAGCACGAGTATATTGGGGCTTCGCACAAGGATGCAAACTTTAGAGAGCCAGACGTATCGCCACCAGGTTATTGACCTTTAAGTGTGTCACGTTGCCTATAGGTGAAGAGCAGTCACATTTTGCCAGTGGTGAAAGAAATACTCTGATCTTTAACTTAGGTGCAATGGTACAACAATGTAAAAATGCTTCAATACAAGTAAAAGTGCACAAATATTCTCAGAAAAACTTGTTTAAAGTATCAAAAGTACTCATTCTGCAGAACATTGACCCCTGTGGCCGTTACATTAATATATTACATTATTAGATTGTCAGTAATTTAGCCAGTGGTTCCCAACCTAGGGACTGCGTCCCGTCCCAAGAAAAAATCTGAGGTGTCCTGAGATGATTAACGGGGCAGGGAGGAAGAAAAAGCAAAGTTCGGCTGGACTTTTATCTCATCTTTGCTTTTTTGAGAGATTTTACCGCTTTGAGCCTCGTACAGTTATTAAAATGGAACCATGTGAGACATTTAGAGCAGAAATGTGTCCTTGGTGGAACTGTTTACAACTCCAATAGACGCCTCCAACACGACACAGATTATTTTGTAAGGGGTCACAAGTAGGCTGGAAACCACTGGTTAACACTAACAATATGTTGTATTTTACAGGTGTATCTTGGTTTTTTTTTTCAGTAAAATTTGAATCTGCAAAGCAACTACTCCCTATGTAACTGCTGTCAGACAAACGTAGTGAAGTAACAAGTACAATATTTCCCTCTGAAACGTACTGGAGTAGAAGTAGAGAGTAGCACAAAATGGTAATACTCAGAAAAGTGCAAGCACTTAAATGTACTTTGCACCGCAGCATTTCGCTGGATCGCTGGGGGCAGATGTGTGTACCTGTCAGCTAAATGTGGCTGCAATTGCATTGGTGTGTTCCAGGGCAATGGCAAGTTATATCACACAGGCCACACGTTGAAGAATTTGTATACCAATTAAAGAGGCGTGGTTTGTTATTAAAAAAAAAAAAGAAAAACATATTTTATGTACGGCACTAAATTTGGTGAAGAACGGATGAATTTGTGTGAGCAACAATGTTTTCAGGTAGACATGGGACTCACTGTGCCTGTATACCGCACAGTTAAAGAGTTGTTGGTCAAATAAAAAGTGTTTGCTAAATGGCCACATGGGGGAAGCTATTTACACCTAAAACAAATCTGCTTTTTTTTCTCAGCCGATTGCATGACTTTCCACCAAATAGACATTTTGCCTTGTCATTGTAGGAAAAGCACAGGTGTTACGAAATCTGGTGTTTATGAAGAATTCTGCTGACTAACAGGCAAACAAACTCCTTTGCAGAGTTCATAACTGCTGTAGATGTGTACACAGGCAACATCATCATCATCATCATCATCGTGTATCAACACTCACCTCCTCCGTCAGTTTAGACACACTCTGCTTGATCTCAGATTGCTCCCGGATCCCTACACACAACACAAACAGGAACACTGATCCTTCAGAAAAGCCTGTTCTTCTGAGAGAGAGGCAAAATACTACTCTGTGAGTGTGTGTGTGTGTGTGTGTGGGCGGGTATTACTAATGTTGTGGGGACATAAATCTGTTTACACAGTCACATTGTGAGGACTTGCCTTCCTTATGGGGACAAAATGCAAGTCCCCAAAGCATAAAGGGCGGCTGTGGCTTGGTGGCAGAACGGTCGCCTGCCAATCGGAAGGTCGGCGGTTCGATCCCCCAGCCATGCGTCGAAGTATCCTTGAGCAAGATACTGAATCCCATAATGCTCCCGAAGCTGCGCCTTCGGTTTCTGAATGTTCCATGTAAGTCGCTTTGGATAAAAGCGTCTGCTAAATGACTAAATGTAAATGTAAATGTAAATCATTACATTTTAGGATGAAAACTTGGTTTAAGGTTAGAGTAAGGGCAAGGTTAGGTTTAGGCTAGCGTGAGGGTCAGGTTTGATCTAGTACTGGTTATGGTTAGGGTTAGGGTCAGTCTCCAGGGAATGAATGCAAGTCAATGTAATGTCCCCGAAAGTGATGGAAACACGTGTGTGTGTGTCTGTGTGTGTGTCTGTGTGTGTGTGTGTTACCTGGGTAGGGGGAGGGCGGTGCTGCAGGCGACAGGCTGGGGCTGAACTCAAACTTCTGCGATGAGATGGAATTGCTCTCCGTTTCAATGCCGTCCACAAATCTGTGCAGAAAAGAGGGATGTAAATCAGAGGAGAAGGAAGTACAGTATGTATTTATATCTTGGCTGTGCAGTATTTGCATTCAAATATAACCCCCACCCCCCCCCTTATCAGCAGCTTTTGTCCGCACACCACTGCACAGTAGACAGGGTGTCATTAATGCGCACGCATCATCCTACAGCGTGAAAACCTTATCCACCAGCACTGCACCCCTACTGGTTACCATGGCAACGAGGCATCAATGCTGCAGCGGCAAGTGCTCCTCCTCCTTTGTCAGCAGTGTGTGCGTGCGTGCGTGCGTGCGTGTGTTACCTGGGGCTGAGCTCAGGCGGCACGCTGCTGAAGCTGACCACCGGTATCTGCAGGGTGGTGGGGCGGGAGTGCTCGGCGGCAGCGCGGAACGGCCTGGGTGGCAGCAGCGGGGAGCGCAGGGGCGAGCTGAGCACCCTGCTGAGACGCAGCGGGGAGCGAGGGCCGCGGGACACCGAGCTCTGCTCCTCGTCGCCCTCCTCGTCCTCGCGGATCGACGGCAGCTTCTTCACCAGGCTGCCGTTGCTTTCCCAGTCCACCTGCGAGACGGGCGGAACAATCGGGACTGTAGTCGGCGTTGAAATGATGCGGGTTGCGAACTGTTGCGAGCACAATGTTGGTGACACGGCCGCACCAGTGGGCGGCAGACAAACACAAGAGTCGGTACCGTTTCTGCCAGTGAACATGAAACGTTTGACGCACTGCACTCACGCTACTTCAGTTCAACAGGCAGCTTCTAAGGAGACACAAAGCACGTCCCTTCCGTACGCTTCAAAGTGAGCAAACGTGTGGGATACTCCGTAATCACTCATCATATTTCTTGTTTTTTAAAAGACTTTCGAGTCTCTTCTTGTTGTGGTGAGGAGATGTTGATTTGAAGGGTAAAGCGTGATGCCAGGCAGAGTTTATTCCTCGGTGTACGTGTTGGTATCCGCTGTTTGGTTGGAGGTTTCACGTCCCCACAATCCAATAGCTCAGTTTCCGCGGCTTTCCCCCCCCTTCGTGCCGTTGTCACTATTGCTGCCAGTTTTTAGACTTTTGCACAGGAGACATTTGATTAAGTGTCGGTGTCAGGGTTCAAGATCCCGGTGAAAATGGAACACTGGCTAGCCGTAAGACGGTTTTATTCCTTCTTCAAACGGATGCCTTGTTTTTTATTTCACCTTAATGCACCTCATGCTTGCTTTATCTTGTATTATTGTTATTTATTTTCAGGTGCCGCAATCCGGTTGTGTCTATGTCGCACGAAATGTCCCTGTTGGGGGGGGTCTCTCCTTATCTGAATCGAGGGTCGAAGGACAGAGGGGGCACATTTGTGATTTTGGGGCTGCACTGACTTGACTTGAGACAGGCAAGCAAGGTGTACCGACTGCAACATGCACCGTAATGGAGAGCGGAGCGGCTGCCAAACGTCCTCCATCTGCAGACTTAATGCATTTACTCTTTAAAATGCAACAGCAAGGGAGATACGTTATTTCTTAGCTTGCTGACATTAGATGCAACTACTCATAAGAAGGACCTCGAGAGCCTGAGCCATGTTCCAAACTTGTCCCGTCCCCCTCAAAGGGATTGAGTCCGTCCATGACATCAGGAACAGAAATGGAGGAGCGAATAGCAACTAGTTCAATTCCGGGTTATTTCCTATTTTGCATTTTGAGTGAACGGTTCCCGGTCTTGCCTCCATCTTTGCCAGACTGCAGAAAGAAGCCTGTCATGCTACATTTAATGCAGACTGCTGCGTCGGACCTTTTCCTCATCACTTTCTCCCGAGCAGACACACACACACACACACACACACTCCCCCCCC
>CM022488.1:3237410-3279118 GCA_011952105.1 Coreoperca whiteheadi | reverse complement strand
CCCCCCCCCCCCCCCCCCCCCCCGGCAGCCCCACTCGTCCCTCTTCCCCCATCAGCTACGTCCCTGCTTATGAACTGAATAATTTAGGCTGACTTCAGTGTTGATGCCGGGGCGCTGAAACCTCCAGAAATGACTAGCTAAATGTAGTAGGTTGAAAAACGCTACATATAACGTTTCATGAAGAAACAAGACTCCCCCTCTATTTTTTTTTTTTTTTTTTGTATTTTTCTAATGTGTCTTTTACTTTGGGTACATCCAAGCCACTAGAGGGCGCGCTAAGCGCTACAGTGGGGATGGCCGCTTCAGAATTAAACAAGCTGTGCTGCAAGACTAACGTGTCCCCGCCTCGCCTCTGCACAGGTATGACAAGAAAAGTTATTTTATTAACTCTGACTTGGTTACGAAAAAAGTGCTCGGGTTGCTGTGTGAAGGTTTTGCACAAACGCTAAATGTCTTAGAGAGTTTGGTTCCTAGGTAGAGTGTATTTTTGTTACTGTTTCATGCCGTCTCGTTTTCGCCACGAGCCCGCCATGTTCAGTACCAATGTCGGAAGCTAATCACGTATTTAAAGCCGTGTTTAGGCGATGCGATCTGCTCAAGTGCTTAGTAACATACGAGTTGAGAGTGTTTTAATTATAAATGTTACATGACTTCAAGTTAAGGCAGCCGCCAAGCAGACTGTTCAGAGTTTTAGAGACAGTTTTGCCGCCATTCGCTGGCGCGTTTTCTTTTATGTTGGCGACCCGCTTGTGTGTGTATGTGGTTTTAAAGTGTAGGAGAAAGGTAGAAATGTAAAATGGTGTTAGTTAATGCACTTTTGTTGCAATGTAGTGAGTGCATATGTTGATGTTTATTACTGTAATAGACTGTATGTGTTTTTGTTTGCCCTTTATGGTTTATTGTTTTTAGTCAAGTTAGATATTATTTTACGGTCTTACCAAATATGGGTTAAATTATTTATTGTCCTTTATCTTTTTATTCATTTATTTTTGTAAGAATGAGATAATTGAATGATTGTCAGAATTAAACAAGCTGTGGCAAGACTAACGTGTCGCCGCCTCGCCTCTCCACAGCTACACCACACCTTTAGGCTACACAGTCTAACCTTAGCTGTGTGCCAGTTTGCTACCGCCCAGCTTCCCCTAGGGCTGGCGCCGGTAACATAAACAAAACTGGGAGAAGGAGAAGATGTGCAAGTCAAAGGTTCCCGCGTTAAAGAGGCAACAGCACAGGCACAAGTGAGAAAACAAGAAGACATTTTTTTCTTTCTTTTTTTTTCTAGCTGATCAGAACAGATGTGACTGGGCGTTTGGGTGCTGGTGTGACTTAAGGTTAGCAGGACCCGTCAGGGGCTTGTCCCTGGAGGTCTTACACTGAGACCCCCCCAGGGGAGGAAGCCGTGCCCCGACACAGGAGACCGGTGCAGCGAGTGATGAATGTAGTTCGTATCTCATCACTGCCGATACGCCAACGCCCCTTCTGCTCTCTCCCACTCCGAGCCTCACTCTGTCTCCTCTCCCTTTAATCAAGTCTCCCCCCGCTTCTCCTCCTCCTCCCCCGCTGCCCTCCTCTCAGCCAAGCCCCCTCCAGCCTCCCTCCCATGCCACCCTAATGTATTTTTAGCTCTCTTGTTCTAATCTTAGCTCGCAGCTCCAGAGGAAACCAAGGAGCGCTCCGCGATGCGGGGGCGTGATAAGTGTGCACTTGCCGCGTGTCTCTTCTCTCTCTCTCTCTCTGTGTGTGTGTGTGTGTGTGTGTGTGTGTGTGTGTGTGTGTGTGAGAGAGAGCACGTGAGTGTACTGAAGTTTTTGCGTCCGCATCGTGTGTGTGTGTGAGATCGAGTCAGACTGTATGCAGACATCTGAGTGCAGGCACGCATGTAAGGGGGATGTACGCAAGCTGTGTGCGCGCTCGCAAGGACGAGAATGAGAACTACGTGCGCTTTGTCTTATTTTGGTGCCGCTGTGTGTGTGTGTGTGTGTCACTGCGTACAGGTCATGCTTCTGGTGCGGAGACTGAGCAGCACGAGAACACGGGGTACCAAAACAATCTGTAATATCCACCTCTTCCTGTGTGTGGCCCAGCTCGGTGCACCCAGTCGACCGGTTGCTCTTGCACAAGCGCGTCGTTTCGCCCCAGGCTCTGGGCTCACGACCGCCAGTGCTGTGCATCAGCAGGGAGGGACACTGAAAATATAACCGCCACTTCAGTTTTCTCATCTCATTCTGAAAGAATCTTCTGCCATCTTCCATGCTTAGTAAACACCACTTTCCACATTGTCCACCCTAATTTTGAAATTCCCGCTTGCCCTCTTCTTCCCCATCATCCTTCCTTGAATGTTTACTTTATCAAGTCTACACCAGCTAACATGACTCTTTTTGTTGTTGTTGCGATGAACGTCATTATTCATCCTTTGACATTGCTTCTCGAAGTATCTGTTTCATGAGCGAGGAGCTGCTAGATATCTGCAGGCTTCTTTTTTTTTTTTCTTTTTCTCCAGCAGTCTTGTCTTACAGACACACACACATACATACACATGCACTGTACATATACACACTCTCCTGGGCTTCTGGTGCCAGGATGGTTTTGCATACATAACCAGGATAATAATCTGCAAACCCCAACCAAGGTTATGGGCAGCAGCCTGTGCATCAGGAATAGTGAACCCTCTGGATGCTAATACAGACACACATTTGCACCCTGCTCACCACTCTGCAGTAAGTGTGCTGTGCCTTGGAGAAACAAACGGCACTGCAGTGGAAAAGGTGGAATTGAGGAAGAGCAAAACAGAAAATGAGAAAGTTCCCCCTCCCCTTGGTCTCTCCTCCTCCTCCTCCCCCCCTTCGCCTCGGCTGGCTGGGCTATTTATATCGAGCGGGATCCAATCTTAGCAGCAGCTGCGGGGGACTGAGCCAGTCAGGGACAGCCCGTGCTTCCCCCCCGTGCACTATTTTTAGCAACGCGACAGCTTCAAACAGCAGCACTAAGCTATTCTCGTCCCCGTGTTTTGCTCCCTCTGCTGCACCAGCCAAAGGCGCAGGCTGCGCGTTTGATGTCGAGTAGTTAAGAAAAAGCACTTCGAGGCTAGGCTTGTCGAAATTGTGATGTGTCCACAGATGTGTGTGTGTGTGAATGACATGATAAAAGAAAGGTATGCGGGTGGCATTAGGTATGTCGGTAGCTGGTAGATAAATGCACATTAGGCCCAGTGAGGCACAGTCGACGTCATTTATTTGATGTTTGGACCACGGCTGATTGAAGTACTATCCATCCATCACTGTATCTATTCTGCTCATCCTGTGCAGGGTCGCTGGAGCCTGCCCCAAGGCGACACGGCCCACCAGTCAGGTCACAGTGCTGACACGGACAATCGTAACTCATTCACGTCTACAGGCAACATTTGGAGGGGTTAGTAAATATGTTTTTGTCCAGAGTAAAAATGAACAACCCGAGCGGTGTTCAGTCTCTGGTCCGGGTGGAGGTGGTGATGGATGCGCTGAATATTTTAGGTTATTCAGCTGGCTGCATACATTGAAACACAGGCATTTAGCCTCACGAGGTACAGTATGTGGTCGAGGAAGGGTAGGCAGGCCATAGACTGATGTCGGGACACTCGACATTGGTGCTGACGAGAGAGAGAGAGAGAGGTGCTGAACCGAATGCACATTTAAGTGCAGCGTAACGTCAGTTACTGTATCTGGCCTTTTGAGTGTTGCCCGAGCTGTCAGGAGGTGGCGATGGGAGGGGTAGGTAGGAGATGTCCATTCCCGTCAGTCAACATCTGCACTGACCTGTAACGACGCGTAGTCCGGTCGTTGACAATCACAGGTACCAAATCCACGCACAATCATTACACATAGGCGCACAAACACAGACGAAAGCAACCCCCTGCCACATGTCTAGATCATCATGTTATATCTTTAACAGTCATGTCATATGATTGCTCTCGGCTACAGTGTCTCCAGGCGCACACCATTTCAGAGTTTCTTGTCATAACATACCAACCTCTCAAGTTATGAGGAGAAAAGTTGGTTTCAATGAGAGAAGTTGATTTTGTGAAGTACTGAGAAAGTTTTGTGATATAACAAGTTAAAGTGATGTGTTGTTATTGTAAGAAACCTTTCTTGTAAAAGCTGAATAATTTGGTATCTAGTACTAACAAGGAAAGGTCATAATAACATGAAAAATATCTTATGACATGAAAGCGTGCTTGTAAAAATGAGAAAAGTTTCTCATTACAACAAGAGATTGAGCAAATATTTCTTTGTCATGGTGAAGTTGTATGACACCGACTGTGCCTATGTGCAGTTATAAATATAATCCATCTAGAAAGCCACCTGCAGACCTTTCCTTACCGTTTTTCCTCCCATCCCCAGCCTCTAAATACCTCTCCAAACAGCAGGAGGTTTTGAAAAAGTGAGAAAACTACTCATATGCCCTCCTAGTCCTCAGTACTGGATGGATATTGGAAGGTTGATATTTACATGATCATTGAATTATATAATTTATAAAATGAAAATGACACAATCAGTGTAAAAGATGATTAAAAGTCTAAATAAAGCAGAAATCTTTTAAAATTCAATCAAAATGTTCCTTCTAATTCCCACTTTCTGAACACAGAAAATCCAACAACCGCATTATCCGCTGGAAAACCCATGTCCACAAGGGGGCAGTCTAATCTGCTCAATTCAATTCAAAATACTTTATATGACCCTTCAGGAGCCATTTGAGACAAGAGGGTTTGCGAACATAAAAAAACACACAAACAATTCGTGGTAGTGCTCTTAGCGCCCTCCCATTACTGCGTGTACTCACATCAGCCCCGTGGCCCTCGCGCAGATTGTACGTGAGGTCGTGTTGTATCTCGCTGATGAACTTCTGGGCGTACTCGGGGTAGAGTCGGAGGACCTCACGGAGGCCCTTGAGGCTGATGTACTGCAGGTCGCAGTAGGTCAGGGCCTTGACGTTGGCGTTGGTCTTGATCACCTGCTCCTTCGTCAGGGAGTCCGAGCCGATCAGATCCCCTTTACCTGGGGAGGTGCGGCGACATAGAGACAGGTGTGAGACAAGCACACAGACGTACACATTTATGGCTTTGAAGCAGTAAATTAGAGTATGTTTTCACTAACTGTCCCCACCTGAGGGAATCATTAACGCTGGTTAAATAAATGAAACAGACAGAATGTCCGAGCTGCAGATCATCAACGATCAAAAAGGAATGGACTTGGAAAGGGATTTCAACAAGAACGGGTGGGAGAATGTGTTGGATTGTATGTTTAATGTACCTAGGAATCCATTGTTAGACGTAACGTTTTATAAAGATATATGGCAGCCATAGATCGGCCATATATGAATGGTTGTCCCAGAACGCGGCGGCAAGAGTGGTCTTCATTGTTGCCCGCATCAAGTTCAAAGCGATGCTCTTGGCCTACGCTGGCTAATTACAGACCTATGTTCCTGCCAGGAACAGATCCCTCTGGAGCAGCTTCTCTGGATCCGTCCCACATTGGTGGAATGATCTGCCTGCTCCTACAAGATCAGCAGATTCTGTAGCCGCCTTTAAAAAGCTCCTGAAGACGCATCTCTTCCAGCAACACCTAACTGACCATCAATAACTTCTTCTTCCTTTCTATCTCTTTTTTGATAAAAAAAAAACCCCCCAAAAAATAACCTTCCTATCCTTAGCTTTGTGTACTGTGCTGGGCTTTAACCGACTTGTTTCTGGTGCACTTATGCTTCTTGTTACCTTGTGTTTTTATAATTGTTTCCATTGTCTTCCTCATATGTAAGTCGCTTTGGAAAGAAGCGTCTGCTAAATGACTAAATGTAAATGTTTTTAGTATTAGCTTCCTGAAAGTCAGTGGGCCTGTTGTTGCAAACAGCGGGAACTCCTCGGCTTGTGAAAACTGTTGTATGTCTCCCGTTGGGCTTGGTGCCAGATCTCTGAATTGCTTCAAATAGGTATGGTGGTGTGCTCCTTGTTTCCAATCATGGCTTGGTGCCAGATCCAGAAGAATGGGGAGAGAAATATTTTACCACAGAAATGGCGCTTATAAGATCGACAAAGCTATACAGACAGTTGTAAAGTCAAATTGGAGAAACAACAACTCTTGAAATTGATGTATTTCCTCGATCAGCACGACAAAAGAACCCCACAAACGGAACACGGCTACATGAACATGATGTCTGACTGAAGAATGAAACGAGAAAAAAGGCTTTTTGTCTGAAGTAAAATAAATGAAGTAACACATGTAAGTGTGCTCGCAGGTGAAAATGGGCAGTTTATATAGGTGAAATACTGAAAGTCGTGGATGTGGCAGTTCACGTGGAAGCACAGACTGAAGCTGAAGTATCGGCTGACGTGAAAGTGCTGCAGGGAGTTGAAGATTCAGTGTAAGCTCGAGCACTGGCAGGACCTGAAATTGTGATGAATTGAGCAGGAAGTTGCAGCTGAAGTGTAAGCACTGAAACTCTTAGCTATCAAAATAAGAGATGAATACAGCGGGGAGGTCAAGTGACATGTAAGTGGCCGAAAGCGGCTGACGTCTCAGTTGAAAGCGGCTGATGAATAAGAGTTGAAGGCAATTGAAGTGTAAGTGACAAAAGTTAACTGCTCCTAGAAACCCCCAATGCCGTGAGTCCTCCAACCTTATGGAAGTGCAATACTAGATTGCAGGAATACTCCTTTAATATATGACTTGTGGCTCAACAATTACAAGTTGTTTAACTCTTTTTAAATGCATCATTGCAGTGACTCAGCAATGCAAATCAGGATATGTACAAATGATTATTTTTCAGGAAGAATTAAAGCAACTATTTCTTTTAAGGTAATTGTGTTTGAGAGGATTATTTTTGAAAACGCTGATGAAGAGGAGAGTTTTTTTCCAGTAAATACAATGCTGAGAATCTGCCTACTGGTATTTCACAGACCAACTAAACCACAGAGAGAAACGAAACTAGGGTGTTCTTGAAGATTTCAGCTGTTTTATTCGTCGTAGCCCTTTATTCATCAACCGTGTATACACATGCAGTACATCTATGCAGAAAAGATTAACGGGGAACACAGCACTATGTCAAAAAGAAAATGGAAATGTATTATGGTCTATATGGGGGCAACATTAATTTGTAAGGCTTTTGACAGACAAAGCCCCACTGCAGTATTGGGGGGGGAGTCAAACAAAGACTGCTTCGGGGCTTCACAGCCACACAGCTGAGAGCATAACAGCGAGGAAAAGAAAGAGGGGGCTGGAGAAAAACAAGCCGAGAGGCAAGATGGAGGGAGGCAGGGCAGGGACCTGAGATGGGTGATGGAGCGTGGAGGAGGACCGAAAGGAGGGAGGGTGAGAAGACGAAGGAAACAAAAGGAGAAGGGAAGGTGACGAGGAGGGACCCAGTGTGGGAGTGGCATGGGTTGATGGAGTAGAACTGGATGGGCGGGGTGGGAAAGCGAGAAAGGGAGAGGCAGGGTGAGCAGGCGCTTGGGGCACGCCATGTGGCCCTGCACCCCCTCCTCCTGCTGCGCCCCGCGCGGTCCCACCGTCTTCTGCGCCCTCATATCCTGACCCCCTCCCCCCATATCTGTGGCCCTACCTCATTTGGCTGGATGGACTCTACACACGCTCCGCCTGCGCCTCTTATCTTTCTCACATCACCCCGCACTTCTTTTCATTCCCTCCCACCCCCCCCCCACAGTTCAGCTCCAGTTGTCTTTTGTCACAGAGCTGATGGGTGGCAACGAAGCCAAGAGCGACAGCAGTGTCAGGGAAAGGATTTGCTCACGATCGCAGGCAAAATGTTAAACTTGGCAGGAGATGAACACTTGAAAGTGACATTTAAGAGTCTGTGTATTTGTCTCGTCTTCAAGTGTCCGAGTTTATCGATGTCAGCGCATTCTGAGCCTTTACCAGTTGGATTTTCTCTGGTATTGCTTTGGTCCTTGCTCATTCTTTAAAACGTGCAATTTGAGCTGACGTTTCATGCATCACTAGTCTTCTTTAGGGAAAAATGAATAAAAATGATTGTTGGGAAGGTCTTCACACTGCGGCACTGCAGCCATGTTACAGGCCTAATGGGGGCACCTTAATGAAGTCTCACCTTCTCAGACTGACACCAAACCCGCCTTTCTCATCCAGCCATGCTAACGAATTAGGCAGCTTGGCCTAGCGGGGTGTAATGAAATAAAAGGTCATTTTGTTTTACTTGTGTCACACGCCATTAGTGTAATTTTAAGCAATACATCCCTCCATACATTACACTGATTTGGTGTGATAGGTCGAAGTAAAGGTCAATTAAAGATCAGATTTATGTAAGCGTTACATCACTGGTTCTGTTTTGGTGTTGATTGGCCCTACAGGTGCCGGCATCATCCGCAGCACCAACAGGTTTCATTTGTCATGTGTGAACCCAAATGTTTCCTATAGCCATTACAAATTCCACTTTGACCGGACATGCGGTCAGGGTGCATGCTGCAGTCACTTCAAAGCAGCTGCAGCTTAGAATATATATAGATAAAAATACCCGGCAGCTCATGTACCAGTGTTTCTTTGGTGGAAATAAAACATTTCAGTCATTAAAATCATGACCTTGCTGCTCCGCGGTTACTATCTCTGTGGGGGAGAGAAGTTCAGCTTTGATAAAATGGACTCCAGCTTGAAGTGATGTTGCTTGTAATTGGTGTGTGTGTGTGTGTACGGCCGAGTGAGCGCGTGTTTGTGTTTCAGAGTCTGTTAACGTTACATGATGTCTACATGATGTGAACGTGACTCTAATTTACTAAACGCGTGGTTGCACTTCAGCACAAACACACACCGCGTGCTTTGGGTTGAGACGCACCGGGCCGTCAGTTTGAAATGACCCTTTTTAACAATCAGCACACACACACGCGCGGTATAATTCGTGGAAGAACGCTGTGGACGCAGGTTTCGGTTAAAGGTCACGATGGGCTGTGCCATGTGAAGAGCTTCCTGGGCTCTGCTCGGTCCACGCTGCAGCATTTAACAACCAAGGTGCTTTAATAATGTAAAATATATTCATTATTAATAGCAGCATAGCATATCGTCTATTGATGCGTGTGCGTGTGTGTGTGTGTGTGTGTGCGTCATGATCAAGATCAAATATGGGCCGGGGGCTTGGCATTTGAAGATCAATCCAATTCATGACTCACACACACAGAAATGCAGGCGCACAGGTACAGACCATTAATTCAATATATTTGAACCTTTAGAGACATATACATCAGTCCTTGCCAAACACACACACACACACACAAACATGCACAAAGTCCCCCCCCTTTGTCCCTCATCTCTCAGTCTATCACTTTGCCTATTCCACATTCACACTGACACACCTCAGGAAAGCTTGCCCAGTTTGCCGGATTAGTGTTGCAAAGGGCTTCGAAGCACATCCAGAGGAAATTAGAGTTCAGCCTGCGAGACAGCCAACTGACCAAATTATTCCAACGTTGTTGTCGCAGGTGCGGCGTTGTGACTGACCACGCAATTTCTAATTGGTTAGATCTTGGTTGTCTTCAACATTCGCTGCTAAACGCTGTGTGTGTCTGCAAACACAACTACCTCACACACGAAAAAAGTGAGTCTCTGAAGCGACACAGGGATTAGCTTCCGATGTTACCAGGCCATTAAGAGAGAAGGTGTGTTGGTTGGACTCCATCCACTCTGTTTAGCCAGGTTCTTGCACAGCAGACGCAGAATGCTCCAAACATTAAGAGCGAGTGCAGACCATGCGGATTTGCAGCAGGAAGAACGCAAAAGAAGTTAGCAGCAGTTATCAGAATTCTTATTATATATATTAATTCATTTCCCCCTCAGGATAAACTGTAATAATAACAATCCCTGCACTTGATGTTAAAATTAAATTTTATTCTTTCCAGTTTTTCAGTTTATGACCAAATATCTGCAAAACTAAAAGACATTCCCGTCAGCCTCAGCTGTACTTTGTGTTTAGTGGCTTTAACTGGCTGACGTTAGCATGATAATCTGATAATTATAGCTCCTATTATGCTCCATGAGCGTGTTCGCATTGTCTTTGTGAGCTGTGCCGAAATACAAGCGTCACAGAGCTGCTAGCACGGCTGGAGACTTGTTGAAAAAAATAGGTTGGGGTTGAGTTTTCAAAAAGAATTGCAGTTCCTTTTCACAAATGAAATTCCCAAACCTCCACTGCGTTGGGGTGACTGAAGCAGTTTTAAACAAATATCTAAAACTCTCGGGAACAAAAATCCAAAAACTATCTGCTTGACCTCACCCGTGGTGGGTGAGGAAACGTGTTTTTCGGGTAGTTTTATGAACTGGCCCTTGAACTACTTACATATCACTGTTCAGAAATAAATCAGTTTTGTTACGTGACATCGGTGTGGTTCGAGGTTTGGTTCAGGGAAAGATAATGGACACGCTGACTTTGTCGCTCTATGGCGATGTCACCTGACCTCCTCCTTTGTTCCGGCTATAATTCCTACAGCTGCCGGAGGCCTTTGTCACTTGCTGAAATGACTGATGCTGTCGTTTTGCTCGGGAGGACCAAGTGCAGCGGTCACGTCCAAAAGACTAGAACAGATGGAAATAATGAGCCGAACAAAAGACGAAAAAGACCCCCCAGTGCCTCTTTAATTAGTGAATATAATGGAGTAAATGAAGTGTGGCTTGTGTAAAGGTATAGAAATGACATGCGATGTGATGCTGGTGGCTGCGATATTCGTGGCTGTGGTAGAAGCTTCTGTGCAGAGCATGACTCGCTGGGTTTTTCCTCCCACACACAGTCTGCAAAGCCGTCCTGTTTAATATTAGGCTTCACTGGAACACAACTCCGCCTTCACATCTCCAGAGACCAATGTGAGTGAGGACATATGATCACACCATTTTACAAATGCCAGTGCACACACACACACACACACACGTTTTCCTCAGTTACAGGAAATCAATACTCAATGTCAGCGTGTTATCTTCTGCGTGCATTGCCATCTATTCCAAGTTCACACTCTATTTCATTTTTAAACACTTTGTTTGTTTCTGCGGCTCAAAGGGCGTTCAAAAGCTGCCACCATTTGTGGGTGTTCAATGTGCTAAGCTGGGCAGACGCTGTATGCTTTTTTATATTAATCTTATTAATCGCTTAAGGTGCCCTTTCTGCACGGGCCAAAATGTACAATCGACTGTTCACAACGTGGGCGCTCACACCGAATGTAAACACGGAAAGTTTCCATTAAGTTTTTTTTTCCCCAAACAAGATGTGCGAGTCCTCATACGTGTTGAAAAAAGGAGAAAGGCAGCATGGGAAATTCTTCTTTGAATAGAAAGAGGGGAAAAAAAGAACATGGACCCACAGATGGCCGAGAAGATGTGGACAAAAAGGTCCGTTACACAAAAACAGCATATCCTTATAAAAATACATACGGTTCAAAATCTCACTTAACAACCCTGTGTTGTAAAATGATCAATAGAGCTATCTTGTATCTTACGTCACGCACACTGAGAATTGGGAGACTGCAGCATGCCTGGAAATGCACCTTCGTGTCTTTTCAAGACAGCTCGTTGCTTTCCAGGACACGTCATTTTGGTATGTTTTAAAGATGTTTCTATGACTTTTCCTTTCCGCGGATGTGTGTGAACCCTGATAGCTGCATTTGCTGATGAGCAAATGCTGTGTTCTCGGATAATAATACGTTGGCGCGTATGGAAAGACAGAAGCACGTGAGTACGCTCTCATGACTTATTTAAAGTAAACTTGCGCACAGTTAAATACTCGAGTGGTGATCCCGATCTTTGACAACCCAACTGCCCTCACCACAGCAGCGTTTGGGATCAGCACCCCCCCGAGATCACGTATCGGTCAGCAGCGTCAGCACGTAAGTAACGTCAAGCTTGAAGGCTCAATTTCTGGATTTTGGAAATAGTAGTAATTCCTGCACATCTTCCAGTCACATCTTGTTGCCTTCATTAGCGGATGGAGTTTCCTCGGCCGACAGAAAGCTCTGGGCATTTTCCTGTAAGTGGACCTTGTGCTAAGAATTGTTTTGCTGAGAGCAACATCCTTTTTGCTCCGATGAAGAATGAGTTTCTGTAGCTGTCGTGCTGTCCCTCCTTTGTCTGCCTCCATTTCTTTGTCTTCTTCTGTTACCGGGGAAAATCGCTGGTTAAAATGAATCTCGTTTGTACGTCAGAGGACTAGACACACACAGACACGCAAAAGTGCCGCAACAGAAAATGTAACTCTTTCATGAATTGTTTAGAAGTTGTTGAAGCTGTGAATTTGAGTATCAAAGCAAACGTGACTGACAATCCACAATCTATGTACTAAATGCTGTATATTTGCAGCAGTTACCGGTGTGAAAACTAGCTGAGACTGTAATCCGAATGCCCGGGGAGCGAATGTGCGTGAACGCCTGCCTGTTGAGCTTTCCAGCCCTGAACCTTCTGGTTCTCATTTTTACGCACCATCTGCAGCACAAGCAAGAGACAGGAGAATCTGCCTGCAAACATCCTCATTCAGTCGTCTCCCTTTCGATTGCCTATGCGTGAGTCCATGTGTGCGGTCTGACAGCAAGACTTCCTGCACCTCTATTCACGTCGGATTTAAGGATTGTTCTGTATAGCTCACAGGCTCAACACCGTGCGAAGCCTCGACTGTGTGTGTGTGTGTGTGTGTGTGTGTGTGTGTGTGTGTGTGTGTGTGTGTGTGTGTGTGTGTGTGTGTGTGTGTGTGTGTGTGTGTGTGTGTGTGTGTGTGTGTGTGTGTGTGTGTGTGTGTGTGTGTGTGTGTGTCCTGTCCTTCGTCTCCCTCATCAACCTGATTTCCACTCGAGTCCAGATCAAGTTGCTCTTCGGGTCCGATCGGATGAAGCCAAAATTATTTCAACTGTAATTGCTGAACTGAGAGATGATCTCTCTACCTTTCCTCTCCAAAGTCTGCACTTCATTAAGCAGCATTTGATATCAGACAGAAACACACTTCTTTGTCAGACTTTTTCTTCAAATTAACGATTCTCATTGTCATTAACTATGCAACGCAGTGTCCCGGAATCATGATCATCCCACATCCTCTCGTCAAGTCTCCGTTTGAAAGGTAATTGTCTACCAAACCAATGGGTGTACTTTTCATCCAATTCTGCATCACAACTTTTCATATAATTTCCTTCAAATAAAAGACCACCCTTGTTGCATTTTAGTGTAATTGGGTAACCAGCATGAGTCCCTAAAAGCTCCATTTGTTCAGCTAAAGCCACTTCATTATCAGTTTTTGTTCCCATTTCTTCATTTATTTGAAAATGTCGGGGGAAATGTTGAAGTTATTTCATATTGTTGTTTGGCTCAGAAGACACCCCCCCCATGATAAATGCATACATAATGTATGTACTTTAATTACATACATTTATACACGCACACATACTGTATATATATATATATATACCTACATATATGCATACATACATATACACATACAGTATATACATATAGACACATGTATATATATACAGACATATATATATATACACACACACACACACACACACACACACATATATATATATATAAACATTAGGGCTGAACGATTTTTGAAAATAATCAAATTGCAATTTCTTTTTTCCAATATTGCAATTGCGATTTAATATGCGATTATTTTTTTTTACTTTTTATCTTCTGTATGATTCAACAAAGATATGCAGTAAATCATTGTATAATATGACCAACACAATATTAGATAGTTTAAACTTAACCTTCTTTCACATTCTTTGATGAAGGCAAAATAATTAGATGCATGAATTGATATGAATGACGTTTCTATGTAACTAACTTCCAGCCAAGCAGATTGCAGAAATATGAAAACAAATCTATAGCTTTTTAGTACCACAAATTATCTAAAATTAGATAATTAAAAATAAACATGATACATCAACTGTCTGTGAACTTTAATACACAAGCTATAAATAAATAATAAAAATATGAAATATATTATCTCTAGTCACAAAATTGCAGGAAATTAAATATGTCTGTACCTCTTTGGAAATACTTTGGTAAATCAAAGTTAAACCTCAACGTAATATAAACATGTGAATTATACTTTTTGAGGGAGGGCATGCTGTACCGCTTATCTAGTGTTTTTATCACAGCCGTGAACCCCGACTTGGTCCCTGAGTGGCATCATAACCTTTGCGACTGCAGTTACTGCTTGAGTAATTTCCAGGCGCCGTTTTGAAGTGCGCTCATACGGAGTCACACTGCGTCGTGTGGTATTCGGCACACACTATTCGGCTTTTTTTTTGCCATGTAACTATCGCTCGGGGCATTGTGGTGTTTTTCAAAGTGTTGAAATCAAGCTAGTAGTGTTGCCCCGTGAGGTAGCAACATTAGCAAGGCAGGTTTTGCACAATACCTGTCGCTGCGCAGCATCTTCTTCTTTTTTAAATCCAAAATAGCCCCGCCCAACTGACGTGCTATTTCTCTTTGACATTAAACTTTCCGCAGCGAGTGTAGGGTGCAAGGTTTATGCTTCCTCTGCAGACTATCGCGTCACGTGACACCCGTGACCAGACTGTAATCGCAGCCCTTGCAGTTCAAAAATCGCGTTTTACTCTATCGCGATATTATCGCAAATGCAATAATCGTTCAGCCCTAATAAACATACATATACACATACATATATACACATACACACATATATACATATACAAATATACACACACACACATAGAGAGCAAAATATCTTAACAAGCACATGCGCTCTGCTTTATTATTTAAGTATTTAAATTAAATTACCAATTAGCTGCTTGTGTCCCTATCAAGACTCTTATGGGTGCAGTGCACATTGGTCAATATCACGGTCAACATGCCAGTGTTAGCCAATGGAACAAGCTGCCCTTTTTGGGGATCCACAACATGTTGTGACCTTGTCTATCTGTAGCCATCGTCCTGTCCCTCTGACTTACCCAGTATGGCCAGCACAGTGTTGTCTTTCAGGACCTCCATGGACCCCGAGCAGACGAAGTAGATGGCCTGCAGGGCGTCTCCCTGCCGGATGAGGAACTCGCCCGGAGCGCAGAAGGAGGTTTTGATAATGAGGGAGAGGGAGCGCAGGCAGCCCCTGCTGGCCGACTCGAACAGGGGCAGCTGGAGCAGCTCCTTGTTCAGGTGCATGGCGATGTCGGCCCTCAGCTCGTCTGGGAAGTCTTTCAATAGCTGTGAAGCGAGACGGGGCTCACATTTAACACGGCGACTTGCAGGGGCTGCTTCAGCTAAACAGCAGGCCTCCACACAGCCTTTCACGAAACCTCACCATCCTTAATTACCTGGAAGCAGTAATCCTGACATTTCATTTCAATTCAAACATGTGACTAAAGGGGAAAATGTGAACGAAAGTCAGCTGAATAAACCTTTTCGTTCACAGCAGACATTTTGACCTGTCAAAAACAGGTGCCCCTAATAACATGATATTTCTGATAATAACTGCTGCGACAAACCATGATTATCAGGGATTAGTTCCACTTTGGGCTTTTCTTGCTGTAACGAGTCAACATTTCTGCTGTGAGAAAGGGGTATGAATGAGATTCATTTGGGACATTTGCACAACAGAAAGCAACCAAAACCAACTGCGAATATATGCATGCAGTTCACGCTCTTTATCATTTATCATTGAAGTGAACGTAAATCCGCCCTCTCCTCACCTCATTAACGTCTATCCCGTTGTTGACCGACCAGGTAGTCTGGAAACACTCCAGCATGCGCTGCTCCAAGGCCTTGGGCAGCCGATGGACCCTGATGAAGTCCTTCAGGTCCTTGGTGCGGGTGTGGTACAGCGAGCGGCGCGAGTACATCCTCTGGATGATGGCGGTCACGTTGCCAAACACCACGGCATGCATCAGTGCTGGAGACAGAGGAAAGGGCTGTGGGTTTTAAGTATGACACAGATTTAATTCCAGAGTTATGTCATTGTCTTTTATTCAGAATGGCCCTCAGGAAAATCCCATGCTGCTGCTGCACCGCAGGAAGCTTTATAGGACGTCTTTCTAAGCCCCCAAGAAGTTAAACAGCACAGGGCTTAAAACGACTTAGCTGCTGTAAAACCACTGTAAGGAACTGCCTCAAGTGGATTACTGCTTTCACAAAATGGCAGTAACACACTGCTGAAATAACAATAATCCCAATGTTGAATAAATCTTTTATTTCTAGTGAACAAAAACAACAATAAGAACTAAATTACTATTCTAAAATCCAAAAACAGCTCTAATCCCAGTATGAGCAATGAGTCTCGGTGTGGCTCAGTCAGGTTTGCTTTGAACGTGAACACAACTAACCAGCAACCACCCAGTGAGGACTGGAACCATCTATCTTCTAATGTACTTTCCTGAGTGCGCTGCATAGCGGTTTCTCTCTCTAAATTTAATACTTGCCCGAGTAGAAAAGCTGCTGAAGCAGCGTTCAGACCACAGGACACTTACACAGTCCACTGACACCCAGACTAATGGCATTATTTTAGGACGCCTGCTCCTTCAGGCACGGTGACCCACCTCACATTTTGGAAAACTGGTGTAAAAATGCATACATGTCTCTCAGTTCCAGCTGAAAGGCACGCACTGCTTCAGGGCAGCTCACCACTAGAGAACCTTGACCTCAGTCCGAACATAAATGTCAGGGATATTAATGGAGCTATAGTCTCCTCTCTCTTCTGTTCTGTTTTTCTTAGCTCGCTCTGCTTTGACAGAGGACTGTACACACACACACACGCACACACATCACTGTGGGTGCAAGGACATTAAAAATCAATGCCGCACAAACAAGAGACAGGAGACTCTGCCTACAAACGCAAAAAACACCCCGATTTAATGAAAGAACATGGATAGTTTCATTTTATGTTTTTCTAATTGTCAACAAATCCCAGGAAAAGACCAAACCAATAACGTGTTAGTCTTAATACTTTCTGACGTCCGTCTGTGGCACTCCGCCACGAGCTCATTGGTTCTTAGTGAAGATGGAAATCTTCAGAAGGTGGACAAAAAATACAGTTTAATTTTTAAAAAGGTTCACTTCCTAAAAAGCTGGACCCTGGATTTTTTTTTTTTTTAGCAAATTCGACCAAAACAGGAGTACATAGCGTATTTGTTAGAAACTATTTTCACATGGATTAATACAAGTATACACCACAATGGTGTATGTCGGACTGAATCAGAACTGCCGGATTATAGGCTAATAACAGAGATCCAGTATTGGTGTCATAACATTGAACTTTAAGAAGGTATAACACACATTTTAGGCATATTAGCACCTTTCACCGGAAAATGGCAGATTTCGTTATTCTTTCATCCAGCAAATGTCGAGCGCAGGCAGCAGTCATTGCCTGAAGTATGTGATTTGTTACCTATAAGCTGTGTGTGTGTGCGCGCCATGCATTCACTGTGGAAACCAAATCTTTTCATTGTCGCACGTGAGCTCACATAACTGCATGTGGGCAGTTCTGCTTAAAGTCGCGGTTTTAGGCACCAGAGAACGAGTGTAAGTCAATACGACGTCCTCGCAGGCGTCACAGTACAAGCGCACGCAAAAGCTGCGCGTGTGATTGCGTGGGGTAATTTACAGCCCACTTAACGTGCACTGAGGCCTGAGACACTCCCACACATCACTGTGTCCTCTGTCTGTGAATCTCGACATTTCTCTCACCGAATAACCTTTCCATTCCCGCCCCCGTCTCGCTCCTTTTATTGCTTTCTTCCCGAACGTTCAGCCCTCTTCGTTGTGGATGTGAATCAGCACAAAATCCGACAGAATTCAGAGCTGAAACAAGTAGTACTGTGCCCTATAGATCCAACACATATTTGATCTTTTTGTAAAGCAATAATAGACACTACATCTATCCAAATTACTATTATTTCAAAAGGCTGGCAAAATATTACTTCAGCTTATTATAAATAAGGCAAAAGGCACAAAGGCAGTTATAAAACTTCATGTACTTCAACACATGTTGAATCTGAGCACTTTGCGACAGTTAAGAAGATTGTTAAAAAGAATTTCGGTGATTAGAGACAGGTAGACAATATTCTGCAGTACTGTGGAATAGTTTCCACAGGTCTAGTTGACAAACGTAAAAGGACCTTGAAAAGAAGGTTTGCAAGTAATTTTAAGGGAGCTTGTAATGCGTAAGCTCATCCTCGCTGCATTGGTATGTCGTGTGTTATTGTTAGTGTTATTTTAGTGCTTTAGGACAAGGGACTTAAGGTATTAGGCTTTATAGTGTTTTAAATCCTCAAGGATTGTAACTCCAGTGCAGAGTTTAATCGTCAAATAAAATTAATTAGTTATATTTAGCATCAAAGCAGTACCACTTGGGACTTCAGTTGATTGTACTAATGTGTTTTGAAAGTTAATAGTCGGTCAGATCTGCAGCGTGAGAGAGGCAGAAAGAAGCTTAGTTGTAGTAGAACGCCATTATTGAATGGCACCGAAGTTACTGGCTGGGTCCCTGCCAGTACAAGGTCGTATTCTAGAGAATGTAATCAGTGTTGTGTGAAATCGGAGCAAGGCACACGCTTATTGTTGTAACTCCATCAAACTAGAAAGCAAGGCTGCATTAATCCATAAATTAGCTTCTTTAAAGTAGAGAATGTTAGTATTTTGGTGTGAGTCCAGACGCTGATTAAAAATATCTAACAGCGATACACGGTTATTGCAGTAGCTCATGAGAAAAAGGATGAAAATGTTCACAAAATGTCCAATCTTGCAAAGTTAAAAAATGCTTTTAAATAAATCCCGTCCACACCAAAAACTACTGACTTGTTTGCTGTTGACTTTCCGCCAACGTTCATTGAAATTGTGAAATCCTGACAACAAATACAGAACGTGTAATGAAACCCTTCAAATGGGACGGTGAAGGGATGGTTTTGCATACAAGTGTGTGTGTTGATGTCTGGCTGGCACCAGATGATGAGCTGAGTGAGAACTTAAAGACCGAGAGCCTCACACCCTGAGAGGAAACCCTAACATACCAAGTGGAAGAACGCCCCTCACCTCCTATGAGCATCGTGCAGATGGAGAAGATCTTCTCTGAGTCCGTGTTGGCTGACACATTTCCAAACCCCACACTGGTGAGACTGCTCAGAGCAAAGTAGAGCGACGTCACGTAGCTGCTACGCATCGACGGGCCCCCGCCCAGCCCCCCGAAGCTCCCGCCGCCGGGCCCCGACACGGCCTCGCCTCCCGACATGTTTCCGTAATATTGGCTGGAGTTCCAGGAGCCGCGCCCTCCGGCCTCTGACCCCGACATGCTCCACTGACTGTTGTTGGCCGGGAGGCTGCTGACCGTGGCGGGGACCAGAGTTGTCAGGGGGGATAGGAAGTAGGGGGTTCCCAGACGCTTGGCCAGCTCATGGAGCCAACCTCAGAGAGAGAAAGAGAGAAATCAATTTAGTAAATCCCTTTATTTAACTACCTAAATGATAGACATCTTTTTCAGTGACTTGAGACAAATGAAGTAGATGTTATTCCATTACTTATTACAAGCACAAACTGCCTGCTAAAGCCCATTTATAGCTGAATATGTTCTGTACTGTCCACCTTTTGGTGATCCAGCGGTGGAAAGTAACCAAGTACATTTACTGTAACTGTTTAGTAACTGTACTAAAGTACCATTTTGAGTCACTCGAGTTGACATGATTTCCAATTTACTGGACTTTATACTTCTACTCCACTGCGTTTCAGAGGGAAATATGGTACTTTTTACTCATCTTCATTTATGTAACTAGCATAAGAGACCTATAGTTACCAGTTACTTTGATTTTAAATGCAAAACATACGATTCACTTCTAAAATACAATGCATTATTATACATTCAAGGAACTGTATAACCACACAGGTTTTTTCGGTTTTGTGGCTGATAAGACCTGCTCAGGTTTAGTTTAGTTTATTATTTATTTGACAGGGACCTACATTAATCTAACGAAAGAAAAGATGCTTTACACCAGATTTAGCTACAGCTAATTTCCATCTCCAGTCCCCCGGGCGGGTTGGAGTTAAAAGCTCTGCTTGATAAAGTTTTATCTTGTCCTGCAACAAACTAACAGGAGAGTGACTGAAGTCCCGAAAAAGTATTATTTCTGATCATGTTTTCAGATTTGTGTGCAGCAAATATTATCTTGTGCGCATAATCTTTCAGGACCTTGGGGGCTCCATAATTTAACACTCTATAATGAGTACTTTACTTTGGATACTTTAAGTACATTTTGCTGGTAATATTTGTACTTTTACTCTTGTACAACTGTCACTGCTGTACTACTACTGGTAACAGAGTATTTTCACATTGTGCTATTGCTATTTTTACTTAAAGGATGTGAGGACTTCCTCCACCCCTGTAGGCATCTACACCTTTGGGGTGAGCTGCCACCAGCCCCTGCAGGACCTGCGCTGGATTGTGAGGCTCACACCATTGACTTAACTTGTTCTGCTCATCTCTGTTGCCAATTTAGCGAACCCTGACATTAAGTTACCTGGAACGTGTACATCCTTCTGTCTAACAGGGTATTTTAGACAAAAAAAACAAACAAATAAAATCAAATGAAAACCCCTGCGTTTTCCGAAACCCAGAAACCACGGCTCCAAAAGTGCAAACAAGCCCTCGAATCTAGATTAGGACACTAAGTAAATGTGCAAATCTTTCATTTTGTGAATAAAAAGGACATGAAAGAGACTCAAGTTAAATAAGACAGCAAATCTGCTTCAGAGGAAGGAAGGCAGAAAAGAAAGAGGAGGGGAATGGATCAAGAAAGGAAGAAAGAAGGAGGAAGGGTAGGTAGATATTATTGAGAAACTGTGTTTGTGAGTGGATGAGCGGTAAAACCCAGCTGAGCCACTGACAGCAGAATCAGAAAAAGACAGACAGAAAGAGAGGGAATATGAATAATACAACATGGATGCATCCACTCATTGATCTCCGGCATCACACGCTTCAGGCAAGCAGCTTTGACCTTGTGTGTGTGTGTTTGTGTGTGTGTGAGCTCTCAGACGGTGAGGCCAGCCTGCCAGCACAAATAAGCAGAAGTGACAATCGAGCTGCGAGCAGAGTCCCAGTCAAGCAGCTAAACCGACAACATTAGAGGCTTTAACACCTGGGTAGTTTCCTAATTACTTTGTCATTAGCACAACTTAACCTCCGCCATCTTGAGGAAATGTGGACCTGACTAAGACGTTATATTGCATGCCTCTGGATCAAAGTATAAAACATAAAGTACATTATTTTGTCAATGCATGAGGGAGCGTGGAGGGAATAACTGATGTTATGTAGGGCGAGAAGCATTGTAAACATTTATCGAGGGATCAAGACAAGATTGTGAGAATCCTGTAAATCTCTTTTAAAAACTTGAGGTACGTGCCATATAGGTACAAAGTATTAAGAATAATGACAATTTTCTTGAACCATCTTACTGAGGCAATTCTAGGTAATAAGGGTACAAAACAACCCTAAAATAAAGCATGTATCATGAAATCCTGTTCCTGGGATAAGTTAAAGCGTCATGGATCATCAATTTGATTTTCAATCTTTTTTATTAAAGTGCTCAAGTCTACCGGAATTAAATGCACGCTGCCATCCGAGCATGATTAGAACAGACAAAAAAGAGGGGGGGGGGGAAATAAAAACATGCAAACGACCCGACCACCCAGCAGCCACTTCCACTTGCAGTCCTTTACAAGATGTACACCCAGTTGCCACAGGTGTCTTTATTATTTTGTCCACCCCGTTTATGTCAATGAGGGTGGGCTGAATACCTCTCTGTATAACACAATGTAAATTAACAGCACCACAAACTACATCCTCAAAAAACGACCCCACAGTTGAATTAACGCCTCTCGAAAGCCGTGGAGGAGGTGGTTTGAGACGCGTTCTAGCCCAAGACACAAGCGATACAACTTTTGTCTCGCTTGTGGTTCATAAATGCTACTTGTTCAGGTGTTTAGTTGTTGGCAAACGCCTGGCTAAACACTTACTGTTGTAACTAAACTGCTAGAGTGTTGATGTTGGGTTTTTTTCTTGCTGCATTACCAAACCTCCTTCTGGACTGGAGGAGGCACTGACCCGGATTTGCGGGAAAACAAAGACGGATTGCGATCGGATAAGTGCGAGACGGTTGAGAAGTCAAATTGTGTGAATGGGGCCTTTAACTGTACACAGTGTTCCCATTGTGTCCTCTCAGCCGCTGTCCAAGGTGCTGATTTCTCCTCGCCGTCTGTCGTAGAGCCGCCTGAACACACATGTGAGCTGTCCGTGGTCCTGAACTCCTGTCACACCAGTATTGATGAAACTGGGAAATTGTGGACTGAAATCAAATTACTGTAATGGAACTGTTGTGTTGCTTTACTTTGGTCATCCCTAGTGGCGTAATTGAAAAGTATACGTAGCAGAGCTAAACACATCTCAATAAAAGACACAGTAATACAATAAAATGTTACAATGCATAAATGTATAAAGTGTATAATGGCATGACTCTTAATCAGGGACGTTTGTGACTGGTACCAACATACGAAAAAAGTATTTACACTCTCTTTTAAGCAGTGCCTACATCATTTTAGTTACTATTTAGAGAACTTAGAGACGTGAATTCGTGCCATTGAACACAAACTGTGACATTGTTGACCTTTGAGGAAGCGGAGAGCTGGTGATTCCAAGACGGAGGAAGCTACATCGTATTAGCTGTGATGCGCCATCCAGTTTTAAACAACCCTTCTCTGCCAGAGTAAAAACTCGACAAAAGAGGCCCGGTTTACAGTCAGTCGTGAGACAGGAGGCAAGCTGTTCGGTGAGCGACCGAGCTAGCTACCTTGCTAATTCTCAGTTAGGAAGTCAGCTAGCTTGGTGGGCTATTATGGCAGGCAGGCGCTAGCACCATCAACCAGCTCGCCCGCTACCTCAAAGATGGATGATGTCCAGTCCACAAAAGCAAGTCATCGCGGAATTCGCGTAGAATTCACACTTCGGCAAGAGCAAGGTAAATTGCCCTCGGATGACTCCACTTTCCTTTTCATGCAGCGTTGGAAGGTTTGACTAGCCTCCTGTGTGCTTGCCCGCTGACAGCCTTGACAGAGAAAAGTGCACACATTTCATGATTAAAAAGGCGACCCTGCTCCACGGCCGGTAACGCTTGCTGCTGCTGTCACTGCTGTTTACATGTCCCGATGAAACAAAACCAGCAGCTGGGTGGCCGTCTCCTGCCCACGTGGCAACCACCACAGCTGCCCGTTGAAGCCGGTGTGAAGTGCCTTAAAAGGATAAAACTGTTGATGTTCTATATTTTTTCTCGTTGTCAACAAATACCATGAAAAGACCAAAACCAAATTGATCCTACTAAAAAGCATTGCATGTGTAGCCACATTTGGCCTGGATATAGCTTATTCCTCTGGGCCATAGATCTCAATCACATCAACTATGAAAAGCACATAAGTGAGCCTCACCATTGCACTGGGTGACGTGTTCCTTCATTCGGCCTGTAGTTTATTCTGAGTCAATACCACATACTGGTGCCACAAATACTCACTAGAGGACCCAATGTGTATTAATCCACAGCTGAAAATAGTCCCCAACAAATGCACTACTTACTCCTTTTTAATCACCATTGGAAAAAAACTACAGTGCGCCGCTGTTTTAAGAAATCACTGATCCTTTTTTTTAAAAACAAAAAAATATATATTTATGAGCCGTATTTATCAATTAAAAAAAAAAACGATTTACACCAGCGGGCTTGGGGCTGATTGTCACACGGTAGGGAAGTTGGAAAGTATAGCGAGGCCAACTAACACAAGAATGTTTTGGTCTTTTCATGGGATTTGTTCACAATAACAAAAACACAGAATAACACCGGGCTCATATTTTCAGATGCAGTTCCTCTAAGGGATGCTAGATACGTTTTCCAACGTGTGTCCTTGGGGTGTTTTTTTTAAAAATGGAGATTTTTTATCTCCATTAATTTCATTAATGGAGATAAAAAATTAAAAGACGTTAACGGTATATTTGGGGTTGTTTTTGCTTGATTGAGCTCATCCCCCTCAGCAGTGGTAGCTGGTGCTTGCTTGCCCGTCTAAAGCTAACACCAAATGGTGTTGTTGAAATTAGGATTTTCTGGCTCTCAACAACTTGGGAGGTAAACCTGACGTCATGTGGCAGGAGCCTCCTTTGGAAACCTACAGTATGTGTGACAAACATACACGTCCATGCTAGCCATGGCTCCACTGCCCTGGAATTATTGATAGCTCTGCAGACAAAAACGGTACCTCTCCCAACTGACTGACTGACTGAAAGACAGACAGAGCAGTTCAACCTATGTACATGCTGATATCAGACCTCTATTGTGAAATAGCATTTGGTGCCACGGAAAGGTCAGACTGGTCTTTGTTACTGGATTCCCCCTGTCTGTCTGAACAGTAAATTGAGGGACAGCTGACATGAACTGACTGCAGTGTTACTGTCTGTCATTGTGTGGTTTGCTGAAAGGATAATAATAGGTAGGCTGGTACAAATCAATGAGAGAGAGAGGGAGGGAGGGGAGGGAGGGAGGGAAAACAAGGAAGAATACATGGAAAACAGAAAAGGCAGAGAAGCAACAGGAGAATACGTCTCGCTATATGTCCCAGAGTCGGGGCCATAGTTTAGAAAACATGCTCCTTCACCGTTTATTATTTCACTCAGCAACATGCTTGTGTCTGTGTTCGTCTGATTTTTAGGTAGACTAAAATGAAAGCCACACAAAGACTGACGCTGATCTTTGCCCCACTACACAGTCAAAAGGATTAGGGTTAGCTCCCGTGGAAACTGCCTTGTCTGCCTGTACGTGTTTACAAGTTTATCAGACCGAACGCCAGGGTTCCGTGTCGCCCGCAGGATTTGAGATTCTCCGCTGAGAGATGCTTGTGGAATATCAACAAAGCTGCGTCTTATTAAAAGCATCGGTCGTGCTGCCCCTCTGCGTAACTGCTTCTGTGCCTTTGTTGTGGGTCCAAAACTGCTGCCATCACTCTGCTGAGGTTAGATATGAGACATTTTAGATCTGTCTTTCAAGCAAGACGAGGTAGGCGAATGTGCAAATGGTTAAAGCTGAACTATGCAAGATTTATACGGGAAATCTCGTCATACTAAACTAAACAGTTGGGCGGCAATACGATAAGATCTCATTTCATCTGCATTTGGGAACCCTAAAATCTCTTCCCGAGGACAGAGCTTACCGTGTAATTGAGAAGAGTGATCGAGTATCCAATCTTTTCTAACTGTGATGCCGTAGATTTGCTCAATTTGGCAAAATTAAATTCTGGTGTCTGGCACTGGCAGGATATTTATAGTACATTCACAATTAAAAACTTAAGCGAACTGTACACTAAAAGCTCTCCAGCCAGAGAAAACGGACCATAAAGCTGCTTTAGAAACTAAATTTAGATCTGAGGAGTGCACAGTTTACAGTTAATACCTAATGGGAAAGTTTTATTTGGCCCGTGACAACATGGCAACAAGTGAACGTTATTAAAGTGCGTTCACTGGTTGAGTACAACTGTGTGGAAGATTTACATTTTGGGAACAATATACTTAACTTCTCTCTTGCAGAGTGTTAAATGACAGGATCCCTCTCATATCTGTACATTGGCACAAAGATTGGAAACAAGGGGAAACAGCTATGATGGCTCTCTCCGAACACAACAAAAACTACCAGCCTACCAGTTTTTCTTCTTTACTTTTATGGTAACAAGGCTTCAGGAAGTACCTGACGATTAATTAGTGAGCGTTAGTGGAGCTGGTAGGCGCATTTTGTTACCTTCGGACTGTGCCAGGCTAGCGGTTTCCCTCTAAATCCAGTCCTAATGCTAAGCTAAGCTAACCAACTGCTGGCTTGAACTTAATATTTAACGGACAGAAAGCGAATAAGCCTGTTTCCAAAAATGTCAAACTTTTACAAAGTAAAAGTGACAATACCACAGTGTAAAAATTACTAAATTACCACAGATGCTAAAAAGGCCCTGCATTCAAAATTGTACATTAACAATGTGTTGATGTTGATCCCGGCGTGCTACATGAAAGAGACTCAAGTTAATTAAGACAGAAATTCAGCTTCAGAGGAAGGAAGGCAGAAAAGAAAGAGGGGGGCAATGGATCAAGAAAGGAAGAAAGTAGGAAGTGAAGGAGACAAGGATAATATTATGTTAATTGTACATTAACATTGTACAATAACAGAAATATTAGCAACAAAATGCACTTAAAGTATTAAAAGTTACTCACTATGCAGAACGACCCCTTTCAGAGTTTTATATTGGAAACGTTACGGGATGATTACTTTGGATAAATCGACATGTAAATATAATGTTAATGATGCAGCTGGTTGGGCTGAAGCACATTTGAACTACTTTATATAGTATACTATAGTGTTGGACATTTTCTTCTATAACAGTGCATCATATTTAATATGACGACATGCTTCGTAGGAGAATGTTTTATTTGTAAAATAACTGGTAACTATAGCTGTCAAATAAATGTAGAGAGTGTTGTGCAAAATAGAAAAACTCCAGTAAAGTAACTGTACCTCAAATCTATACTTAATAACAGCTCCTGAGTTAATGTACGTAACTACTTTCCAACACTATGCGTAGGTGAAAAAAAGTGTATACTAACCAATATCCCAGGAGCCAGCACTTTCGATCTCCTTGCGACCTAGGAAGTACCAGACACAGGCCATCCAGTGGGCCAGCAGGGCGAACATGGACATCAGCAGAGTGAGAACCACGGCGCTGTACTGCGAGTATCGCTCCAGCTTCTGCAGCAGTCGCAGTAACCGAAGCAGCCGAACCGTCTTCAACAGGTGGACCCCGAAGTACTGCACGGATAAGATACACATACCACAGTCTCAACCTTCAGCATGACTTAAATATAATATAAAAAGGAACCATTCTGCAGAAGGGCCATCATTCACATACTCGAGGATCTAAAGTATTCATTAAAACATGACCATTTCTATCAGCTATTAATGATCTGTGAGTCTACTTGACAGTTTTAGTCAAAAGATGGATATTAAATGTATTCTTCATATGAAATAAAACATTTTTAAACTCCAGATTATAATCAAAAAATGTGTCTTAATTAATACTCATTGTGCATGCGTGTGCAGTAATTTACCCCGCAGTTCAAATCAACATCGTTTGTTTCTCTGATGAGCATCAGTTTGGATGAAATGTTGATCTAATTAATTCACAAGGGAGCCTGTGACATTATGCAATAATTCTCCCCTTTCTCCAAATTTGGTTTGTTACCATCGGCGTGTTAGTGTGGATAATGAACGCAGGAGACAGAGCGCATGTTCGCATTCAAGCGGGTTTTTTTTTTCCTGGGGGTGAAATAAGTTGGAAATAAGTAGCCTGATTTGTCACACACGACACACACATGTCCACGGACGCACAGTAGCACACACAGAGGAGACTCACCACGCTGACGTTGAAAGCATACAGCAGGTCAAAGGGCAGGGCGGCAATGAGATCGACAAAGAGCCAGGTGGTGACGTAGTGAACGCAGATGGAGCGGGCATCGTACACTACCTGACCCGACGTGCTCACAAAAGTAGTTCGAAAGTTCAGCAATATGTCTGCAGAGGACGACAACAACGGCAGAAGCCGACGGCAGGAATTACCAACAGGATTGTACAGGGTGTCATTGACAAACGACATGAAGGATGAATAGCACGCAGAGCGACGGTAAGTCAGCGAGTCACATGTAAGTCATTTTGATGAGAACAGAAAAAAAAACACACGTCAGCAATTCATGAACAGACAACTCTAAACTTACTGACTGCATTGGTACGAACATTTACTTGGATTCTTAAAAGGACCATATTTGAGCTTCAGCATGTTTCAACAGATTGACTAAAAATTGGGTTTCTCTTAACACAAAACGGATACAGAGGTGCTGAGTCACTGTCACACACAGCAGGTCCAGAGAACTTGAAGGTGCTCTTGAAGTTGCAAAACTGGTAACATTATTCAGGCACTCTTGGGCAAAGCAAAGAAGATTGTTATACTAAAAGCCTTTATTTAGTTGGGCACAATGGTTTAAAACACTGACCAGGCCTGACCTCTCATGACATGGACGTTTTGTCCAACATTAGTGATCATTTTCGAAGCATTTATCAACTGCCAGGGGGCCCTTATTTCCAAAATATGGAACCTGATAGATAAATACTTCCCCTCCAGACATGTTTTGTACATTTAAAAAAATACTTTGAATAATCATTTGTATCTGATATGGATTTTCCACTAAAAAAGTTCAGTTACCTAGTTAGCATTTCTTAGAATTACATCTACTACTTCCCCCTCATTTAAACATCCAGAATCTATGAATGAGTATTATTTAATAAGTATTTAGTCTTAAGTCAGTTTCACGGCTTCACTGAAAAGAAGTCCTTTGTCAGTGTTTGTGCTCTGGAGGTTTCAGGTTTCCACGTCACACTTGCGCCTTGAGTTGCACGTTGGACCACGATTTGCTCCCAAGTTAGTGGTGATGTCACAAAGTCCCTGCACACACGTTCATGTGACGAACTCAGGCTTAAGGTGAACACGCAGAAACTTTCCTCCTTCAGCAGATTCATGTGAAAACAAACTCTGCACAGTGAAGCTCAAACACCCAAGTCAAGCAAGAAGATGAAAGATACATTTTTGAGTGGAAGGGAAACTTTAAAACTTAGTTTGAGACATCCAGCGATCTATTACAGTAAACATTTTGTTGCCTTTGTTTTTGTTTTTATCCTGTTAGGTTTCAAAGTTGTAAAGGATCTAAAGCTGGAACAGTTAAAAAAAAAAAAAATCTTCCAGTCGGCGCATTTACAGTAAGAACACTGCCATCGGAAACATAAGAGTTAGCTGCAACCTTCTCAATTTAAGAAGCAGCTAAGCATCGAACATAATCCATTTCTTGACTTCCAAGTTTGCTCACTGCTTGTCTCACCACATAGCTCATAGATGCAACAGATAAACCTTAAATCTTCCTCCTTGAATCCTCCATAAAATGCCCTTGTTCACATCCGTCTTGCGTGCAACAATAATGTCCCATTGGCAGAAAAACTAACGTGACGGCATTTTCATTTTGCGATGAAGTACCCATTTCAAGCAGGTTCCAAGTCCCATGCAGTTGTTTCGTGGCATTAAAGGACGCGAGAACGGAGCCCAGCTGACTCCTGAGGAGGACGAGCTTCTGAATAAGAAGGGGTCAAAGAGGACCCAAAACAAGTACGATGAGGTTTTCGAAATGCTGCCGCGCCGTTTGTTTTAAATAAAGCAGCTTTTTGTGTCTGAATTCTTTTTGCTTCTTCGCGTTTTCGTTTGTTTGACGTCGAGGATTCACCATCCCTTGCTTTTTCTTGTGCTAAAGTCATAGCAATGATCCTCCAGTTGTCAAAATGGGGATTTTTCAAACTTCCTGAACTGGTTAGCCAGCCAAATCAAGAGAGAACATGCTGAGGGTAAAGTAAGGTAAAAAGGTAAAGTAATCCCATTGTGATTAAGTGTCAACAGGGCTGATTTGACGAAACATAGCAAATAGGAAAGAGAGAAAAGTACCAACACAGAAAACAAGTCTGCAGACAAGTGCAATACAGCGTCTTATTTTGGTAAACAGATGGTAAACAGTTCACGCCATTATAAAATACAACCAAAGTCTGTCTGAAAGCCGCGATGTAAGATTCAGTATGTGCAGTTGGTTGTTAAATGGCTAAAACACGACAAAAGCCACCAGCACGGGTCTTAATCTAACCCACTTTTCCATGTTTCAGGTCTTAAGAGGAGTCTTTAGGATGCAGTTAGTTCGTGAAAAGAATCTTATTAATGGAACCAAATGAATAATCTGAAGCCTTCAATCCTCTCCTGTTCGCTGAGTGAACGTACTGGAAAACAGGGTGGCCTATCAGTTCTAACAGATGGGATGTCAACTGAGAGGAGGAGTCAGCTATGTGACTGCTGGGCCGCTTGTATAATTTCATTGCAGGACATTATTGATGGAGGGCTTGTTTTCACTCTTTCCCATTAAGGCAAATTGTCCATTAAAGAGCACTCATACAAGTTTCCTACAGTTAGATGGACAAGATTGGTGACAAAGAGGGCCAGTTGTTTTCTAGGAAATGAGATCGCACTGAGACGTAATGGTCTACTGAGGGGCTCATATCCTTTCACTGCTTTGTACGCATCATTAAAAACTTCAACAGAACTTTCATTATTACTGATGAGCCTCTCAGATACGGGCTGTTTTATTGGCTTCCCATCAGGGTCGGTTAATACAACGCTGAACAAACAGCCAATCTTTAAGTCTTGTTAATTACCGAAGCTAGCACGGGTGTTTGATAAAAGAATGCACTTATGAAACAAGTGTGAACATCAGCTTGAACGTGTGCTCGGGTGTGTCCCTTCTAGGAGTAGTGTAGTCATTTGGCTCTAGACTGGTGACCGTGGCTCGAAGGTGTGGAGTGAATTTTGTGGACAGTACACGCCGTCTCACCTAAAATAAACAGGATCTCCACAAGGATGTCACTGACGCTGGGCGGGCTTCGTGGGGCGCTGCTGCTCCCCTCATCCCGCCCTCCCACCACTGTGAAGCACACGTTGTAGGGCACGGTGACGGCCACGTAGAAGGTCGCCAGCAGAATCAACCAATCCCAGCCGGCCTTGAAGGTACCATAGTGGAGCAGGATGAAGCGGGATTTCTGAATGGCTGCTACTTTGTACTCCGGGATCGGAGGCTTATCCCCGAACATGTTCTGGATTGGACGACAGGGAGAGAGGGGTTAACGCCACCTTCTACCTCTCTCTCTTTCTCCCTCTACACAAAACACACACCAGCGCACAATATGTTGAGCAGACAGGCATTATGAACACCCACAGAGGCGTAACATAAAGTCTCAATCCCAGGATCTCCAACAGTGTAAAGTACTAGTACTGTATGCAGGTTGAATTACAGAACATCTACAGTTTCCATTTGATGCAACAGCGCAGCCCTAAAAACAGCGGCCCACTCATTTTAAGTGCGTTTGAGTTTTGATTCAGTGTTGGAAAAAAGCAGATAGACAATGACGTCAAATACTGCGGAAAACAATTATTCAAAACTTGAGAGAACTGGGAACCTTGGTTTTTTTTAAAATCAGACTTTCACCGAGATTTTATGTCCTCACAAATCATAAACTTGTTGTGTTGCCTGCTTGAGGACGCTGCTTACCGTAAACAGGGTCTTCATGCAACGATCACCTCAGAAAAAGCTTACGTTAATAGAAACTGAAGACGAAAACATGGAGGAAACACAAATGATTGAACTACGAAACGTTTGTGCAACATGCTGTATTTAAAAAAAAAACATTTTCACCTGGATATTTTGTATTATTGATATTTTAAAATCGTATTTTGACCCATTTTTGACATACAAAATAAAGAAAAAACCCCGGAGAAACACCGTATATAAGCAATCTCCCTCAGTAAGTGGGCATCGCACGCTCAGGATTCAAACCGCGTAGGTCTGCATGTTTGTTTTGTCGCTGACATCAGCGAAATGCAGAGCTCTTTTGCCCCAAAGTCAAACAGAAGCGGGGGTACTCCTGATGACCTCCATACCATCTGTCAGGGTGTGTGCCGCACGGTACTGCAACACACAGATACCACAACGCCGGGCTGCTGCAGTGATCGTCCCCTGATTGTGACCCGGGAAGTCTTACTAAGCAGGGGATGAGGGTTGTATCTTATGATAATGCCGCAACTTGGGAAACAATTAAACCAACTTCTTCTTTATTGTAAAGCAGGAATAACTTTTTATTCCATCTGGATAAAAGTCTTTGATGAATCTGGAAATGTCTTCAAAACAGATTGCTGGTTGTTGAGCGGCCCGTAGGGGTTTTTAAAAGCTTGGCTTGTACTATTTTTATCCTTCAGAGGAACATATCCTTACCTCTGTGACTGGAATGTAATCATCAATGCAAAACTCACAAAAGTAAAAAATAATGATTTCATGAGAGGCTAGTTTTGCAATACATCTTCTGGCAACCAAACAGATTATTACTCCAAAAATATGAGATGAAACATAACGAACCTGTGTTACCGACAACAAAGTTAGTCCGGTCTGTCAAGAAAGTAGACTAAACCCTTTTGTATAGATGTAACCAGTGTAGACAAACGCGGAGAAACTTACATTGTTGATCTTGAGCTTGCTCTTGTCTTGTTTCTGCAGGTGTCCCGACAGGTGATAGAGAACCGCTCTGCTGCGGCGCCGGTTGGTGTTGAAGCCTGGCGGGCGAGTGACCCGATGCACCTCCAGACCTGTTTCCTCATCTGTGGAGGAGATGGTGACATGCTGAGCCACAATCCAATCCACAACACAGGGTAAGAATGTCAGCCAAACTCTTGTTATCCCTAACGCGTTGACTGAAACACTGGCCCCAGAGTTTGTGCTTTAACCAGTGGGGGAGGAAGTGTTCAGATCCTTTACTTAAGTATAAATACGTCACTGTAAAAACACTCTGTTACAAGTAAAAGTCCTGCATTGAAAATGTTACTTCAGTAAAAGTATGTGAGTATAATTAGGAAAATGTACTTTTTGTATGTATTATTCCTCATGCATTTACATAAAAGCAGGATTTTAATGCTATAGCTGGGTGGGCTCCTTTTGAACTACTTCGTATCGGACTGCAACAAATGAATATTTCCATCATGGATTCATCTGCTGATTATTTTGGTTTGTAAAAGGTCTGCAAATAGTGAGAAAGAAAAAAACGTGACACCTTCACAATGCTTGTTTAGTCCAAGCAATAGGACAAAATTGTAAATTATTAAAAATAAATTAAAATGATTTAAAAAAAAATGAAAATGAAAAGCAGCAAATCCTCACAATAGAAACCATGAAATGTTTTTGCATGAAAAACGAGTTCAACAGTTGCCAATTCATTTTCTGTCAATCGACCAATTGATTAATTGACTAATCATTTCAACTGTATATAATGTTGGGTAGTTTAAGTTATAGCAAAACGTCATATTTCATATGCTCTTTGTATGTTTTGTGTGCAAAAATCTTCATTTGTAAAGTTAAATGCAGTGACGTAAAAAGTACAATATTTCCCTCCGAGATGTGGCAGAGTAGAAGTAGAAAGTGGCAAATAGAAATATGAGGTACTTGTACTAGTGATTTACTGAATGCTAAAAGATAAGATCAGGTACAGTGTGCAGGCAAAAGGAGGACACAAACTGATGGTACCGAGGCCTTGGAAGTACAGTAGGTAGATTAAGGGAGTGGGTTTCTGTTAAGCCATCATCAAGACAGAAATTGTGTTTTTGATCCCTCAATTTCCACTTTACATTTCCTATTATGATTGTTGCTCTGTCTGTCCATAATATGATGTCATGCTTGGCAAATACCCACCCCTGTAACCAAATCATTTTCATTTTCAGCCAGTAAATTTGATTTGTTCATCGCATCTAGACTTTAAACCGTTCAGATGCTGCACGGAGAAACTAACCACTGTTGCGAATACTGGCAGCTCTTTCTTTCACCTCTACGCACTGTACAGTTGGGAGTTATTCAAAGGTTCAATACTACCAACATGACACGTGACACAGACGACGTGTGTATTCTCTGTTTCGACAGACGCACAAATGGAGCTCTGCTGCTTGTGCTGCAGCTCGAGTCTGTAGGGTTAGAGACAATTTTCTAGGCACTAGGTACATACTGGTGGCATAGATAAAAGTTTGTACGTTCAGGCAGGGTATGTTTGCTGCTTCGAAAGACGAAAGAGGAAGAGGGTAGACGCAAGGGGGCTGATGGGATTAAAATTGGGTGATAGAAATCCCAGGTTGAATTTGCCGGCTGAACTTCGTGGAGAAACAGGGGCCTTCAGTGATGAAATCATCCTGCTCAACTCTGTGTAACTAAGAATACAATCAAGCCATAAGAACTGCCTTTCTCTCCATAACTAATGGGCTATTAGAGCTTTGTCTGGAGGTGATTGGAAGAAAAAGGGACAGAAGGGCTTCGGTGCGCCTGAAGATTAGTAAAAAAAAAAAAGCAGCTGGGAAAGAATGACAGATATCTTTTAGTGTCTCTATTGTCTAGACTGGAAGCAGCTCTTTTCTTAAGCGTGGTACAGAAGAGGGACACTAACAATAAGCTATTGATTGCATATTTATGGCACCAGCTGGCCTTGTTCAACTGTCTTAGTCATCTTCAAAAAGACAACACTGGTGGGTTTCGTGTAGGCTGAGGTCAATTAGATTAAAGCTGGCGTCCCTTTGCTTGCTAATAAGCAAAGATGGCAAAGCATACGGACCCTGAGAAACCTGTACAGTCACGCCCACTTCCCGCAGTGATTGGCCAGCTGTGCAGCAGTGAAAAAGTCAAAAAAATAGAAAAAAACAGACAGTTTTTCAAGCTTTCAAACTCCCTTTTCCAACTATTCAAAACACTCGCCGTGCGTACAAACGCGTGCACCGCCAGATTGCCCAAAAGTGTGTGCCGTTATCCCCACATGACAGATTACGTCCCGCCCCTCTCTGTGACGGCCTTTCACCCCACCGTCGGGTGTGGCCATTCATAACAGCTACAAACACACTAGACGTGGTCCAACGGTGGGTGGCACGAACTAGCTTTGTTTCGGGCATACTGACACCTTAAAGGAATAGTTGGACATTTTGGGAAATTTGCATCTTCGCTTTCTTGCTGTGCGTTACATGAGAATAATCTGGCCCATTACGCCTCGTAAAACGGCAAATTGTTGTTTTTACACATTTCTGTACAGATTAAACAAACTAGATTTGTTAGTGAGCTTTAGAGGTGCTGATAGGTCGACTTTGCTCCCTTATGATGAAGCCAAGCTAGCTCTTTCCGCCTGTTTCAAGCCTTTGTGCTAAGCTAAGCTAATAGGCTGCAGCTACACATTTAGCATACGGACTTGACAGGGGTATTGATTCTCATCTTTGTCTTTTTGAAATGTCAGACTACTGCTTGAAAAGGAGACATAAGTGTACTGGGTATCCTGATCCGTCCAGGAGGAGAAACACTGAGATAACATAAGTATGATGACTCCCGGAGGTCTCAGGGTCATTGTTCCACCAAGCATTAAAACGTGCTCAACCAAATTCACGTGTGGAGAAGCTGCGGTCCATTTTCACCTTCGACTGCTCGACGCGCCTTTGCTGTTGGCAGATTAGGGAATACAGTTTAAAGAAGGAGATGGTATTTACACGCCTTAGGGTGGATTCTTCTGGTTATGCTGTGATTACTGAAAGGGCTGAGTTTCAGAATATACAGTATATTCTCTGTGGGGAGACAGTGTGTGCTAGTGGGGAAAATGGGCTGGCTAAACATTTTAAATTATTAACACAGTGCATATATACAGTGCAGTGAGTAGGGTGTAGCGCATACTTTGAAGGTACTTCTGTGAGTGTTTATGGAGTACAAAGCTCTCAGTCTCTCTTTCTTTGATCGTTTTCTATCGTAAATGTGTTCCTTGTCCTTTTCTTTCCTTCGCATTCCCACCTCCTGCTCGCTAACCGATCCTGCGTTTCGATAAAGGCTAAGCTAAGTACCAAATGTAAGCCGCTCAGCGAGTCAGCAGACCCCCACTGAGGCGCAGAAGCAGGTAAATGGGACAAATGTTTGTGTCAACTCATCGCATCATAAATGTCAAAGTCTTTCCTTTCCTTCATTTTCTAGTTGTCACTTTTTTAATTTTCTTGTCCCATCCAGAGGTGCTTAAATTGGCAGAAACTCAAATGGTTGTGTTAATAGATATAGTTACGTATCAGGGATGAATCAGAAATCGAAGCTCTCTCTCGCCTTCCTTTTCCGTCTTTTTTGTTGTTTGTCCTCTGTCCCCCGTGGTGTGTACGACACTCTGAATTTGGTTGCTTGAATTTAAAATCTAATAACTCATTCGGTGTGTAAAACACAGCCAGAGTATATGAAAGCGGTCTTTAATCATTTCGGCGGTAAGGCAATGAGATATTCAGCCAAATGAGAGAGCGTGGGCAAGTGGGGGAAAATTGGGTAAGTGATTTCAAGCAGGTGCTCGTTCCCACCAGGAAGCAGGACAGACAGCGGCTCGGAGAGACGATCTATAAAAGCTAAAAATTTAAACAGCCCACTTCATCGTAAGAGCCTTGATAACTCTGCTTCTCTCCCGGTCTCTCTGCAGGGCTGGTATTCGACTCTCAGGTTCTCTGTAGTAAACTGAGCTCGCGGTGCCGGCAGGATTTGAAAGTTTAAAAGTTAGATTTGAATGTCTCTAATTAAGTGTGTATTCAATGTTTGCAGTGAGATGTCGGCAGAATTACACAACACTGAATGCAGAGTTTGTGAACACGCCGTACAGGGATTCAAAGCAAGATTCTAAGACATTAAAATCTGCTCTTTCAGCTACTCCCTTCGCAGTGGTTTGCACTGGCTCCCCCCCATCAATTATATACATTTTCATACTGGGTGGCAAGCTGTGTCTCATCTCTGACAGAATGTTTACGGTTCGCCATGTGCGTTTAATAGAGGCCGTTATTAATATTAATGTAAAATTCAAATTGACAGACACTTATTTAATCAGGGTGAGATTTGTGTGCACTGGGGGAAAAGACACAGGATGAAAAACAACTCATGAAAATTATTAATTGATGCCTAATTGTTGCTTGCTTAAAACTACAATAACGGCAGTGGAAAGGCAAAACATTCTGCAAAACCACACCTTCTTCTTCTTCTTTTCCTTTCGCCTGTTCCCTTTCAGGGGTCGCCACAGCGAATCATGCGCCTCCATCTAACCCTGTCCTCTGCATCCTCTTCACTCACATCAATTAACTTCATGTCCTCTCTCACTACATCCATAAATCTCCTCTTTGGTTTTCCTCTAGACCTCCTGCCTGGCAGCTCCAACCTCAGCATCCTTCTACCAATATATTCACAGTCTCTCCTCTGAACGTGTCCAAACCACCTCAATCTGGCCTCTCTGGGTTTATCTCCGAGACATCTAACATGAGATGTCCCTCTGATGTACTCGTTCCTGATCCTGTCCATCCTCGTCGCTCCCAAAGAGAACCTCAACATCTTAAGCTCTGCCACCTCCACCTCTGCCTCTTGTCTTTTCTTCAGTGCCACTGTCTCTAAGCTGTACAACATCGCTGGTCTCACCACCATCTTGAACACCTTTCCTTTCATTCTTGCTGATACTCTTTTATCACACAACACACCTGACACTTTTCTCCACCCGTTCCAACCTGCTTGCACTCGCCTCTTCACCTCTTTTCCACAGTCTCCATTGCTCTGAACCGTTGACCCTAAGTACTTAAAGTCCTGCACCTTCTTCACCTCTGCTCCCTGTAACCTCACCGTTCCACCTGGGTCCCTCTCATTGACACACATGTATTCTGTCTTACTGCGGCTAAGCTTCATTCCTCTGTTTTCCAGAGCAGACCTCCATCTCTCTAGATTCTCCTCCACCTGCTCCCTGCTCTCACTACAAATAACAATGTCATCCGCAAACATCATAGTCCATGGAGATTCCTGTCTAAGCTCATCTGTCAGCCTGTCCATCACCAGAGCAAACAAGAATGGGCTCAGAGCCGATCCTTGATGCAGACCCACCTCCACCTTGAACTCCTCTGTCGCACCTACAGCACACCTCACCACGGTCTTACAGCTCTCATACATGTCCTGCACCACTCTAACATACTTCTCTGCCACTCCAGACTTCCTCATGCAATACCACAGCTCCTCTCTCGGCACCCTGTCATACGCTTTCTCTAAATCTACAAAGACACAATGCAGCTCCCTGTGACCTTCTCTGTACTTCTCCATCAGCATCCTCAAAGCAAACACTGCATCTGTTGTACTCTTTCTAGGCATGAAACCATATTGCTGCTCACAAATGCTCATCTCTGCCCTTAGCCTAGCTTCCACTACTCTTTCCCACAACTTCATTGTATGACTCATCAGCTTTATTCCTCTGTAGTTGCCACAGCTCTGCACATCTCCCTTGTTCTTAAAAACTGGCACCAGTACACTTCTCCTCCATTCCTCGGGCATCCTCTCACTCTCCAAGATCTTGTTAAACAAACTAGTCAGAAACTCTACTGCCACCTCTCCTAGACACTTCCATACCTCCACAGGTACGTCATCAGGACCAACTGCCTTTCCACTCTTCATCCTCTTCAACGTCCTCCTCACTTCACTCTTGCTAATCTTTGCTACATCCTGCTCCACACCAGTCACCTCTTCTACTCTTCGTTCCCTTTAATTTTCCTCATTCATCAACTCTTCAAAGTAGTCCTTCCATCTTCCCATCACACTCCTGGCACCTGTCAATACATTTCCATCCTTATCTTTAATCACCCTAACCTGCTGCACATCCTTCCCATCGCTATCTCTTTGCCTGGCCAACCTGTACAAATCAACGTCTCCCTCTTTAGTGCCCAACCAAGCATACAAGTCCTCATATGCTCTTTGTTTGGCCTTTGCCACCTCTACCTTCACCTTACGCTGCATCTCCCTGTACTCCTGTCTACTCTCTTCAGTCCTCTCAGTGTCCCACTTCTTCTTTGCTAACCTCTTTCTCTGTATACACTCCTGAACTTCCTTGTTCAACCACCAAGTCTCCTTGTCCACTTTCCTCTTTCCAGATGACACACCGAGTACCCTCCTACCTGTCTCCCTGATCACATTAGCTTTAGTGGTCCAGTCATCTGGGAGCACTTCCTGACCACCCAGAGTCTGTCTCAGCTCCTCCCTGAAAACTACACCACATTCTTTCTTTTTCAGCTTCCACCACTTCGTCCTCTGCTCTGCCTTTGTCCTCTTCATCTTCCTCACCACCAGTCATTTTACACACTAGCATCCTGTGTTGTCTGGCTACACTCTCCCCTACTACTACTTTACAGTCACTGGTCTCTTTCAGATTACAACGTCTACACAAGATGTAGTCCACCTGAGTGCTTCTCCCTCCGCTCTTATAGGTCACCCTATGTTCCTGCCTCTTCTGGAAGAAAGTGTTCACTAAAGCCATTTCCATCCTCTTTGCAAAGTCTACCACCATCTGTCCTTCTGCGTTCCTGTCCTGAAGACCAAACCTGCCCATCACATTCTCATCACCTCTGTTCCCTTCACCTACATGCCCGTTGAAATCTTCACCAATCACCACTCTCTCACCTCTGGGCATGCTCTGCATCACTTCATCTAACTCACTCCAGAATTTCTCCTTCTCTTCTAACTCACATCCTACCTGTGGGGCATAACCACTCACAACATTGAACATCACCCCTTCAATTTCCAGCTTCAGGCTCATCAACCTGTCTGACACTCTTTTCACCTCTAGAACATTCCTCACAAACTCCTCTTTCAGGATAACTCCTACTCCGTTTCTCTTCCTATCCGACCCATGGTAGAACAACTTGAACCCTGCTCCTAAGCTTCTAGCCTTGCTACCTTTCCACCTGGTCTCCTGGACACACAGTATGTCCACCTTCCTTCTCTGCATTATGTCAATCAACTTCCCTGTCATAGTCCCAACGTTCAAAGTCCCTACTGTCAGTCCTACAGTCTTAGCTTTCCTCTTCTCTCTCTGCCTATGAACACACCTTCCTCCTCTCCTTCTTCGTCTTCGACCAACAGTAGTCCAAGACGGTGGGTCACAAGAACTAAGACAACATTTGTCGATGAAGACCGTGAGATGCAGATGAAAACTCCAGCAAAATCTAGTTAGTGGTCACTGAGTTAGTGAGGACTTGACCCAGACATGTTTTTAAGGATCTGAAAAGCAAGTCCATGTTTTAGGTGTTTGAGGACACGTTTGAGTCATATTTCACCATTACACCCATTGCCAGAACTGTAGGCATTACTATTTTGTTCAAAAACTCACCTGTGTCAGGTCCTTGCTCGGGATCCTGGTCCTTCTTCTTGTCAGTGATGTCTTTGTGGGACACGAGGAACAGAACCACCTCACCTTTTTCATTCTTAATGGGTACAATGTCCAGAAGACACCAGAACTGTGTACCTGGGGAGAACACAGATGCAAGCATACACAGTCAATGCATCTCTTCCACCCAGACGTACATTAAAATATGACGTAGTGCCGTATTACCTCGCAAAACAACATCAGGGTCAGCTCTTATTTCTCAGCATGACCTCTTTGTCCCCCAGATGTCCCCAAAAGTTTGTTACTCTTGTGCCCTGTCAATATCATCCACGATAAAACAACACTATGTGCAATAATATTCACAGAAAATAAACACTGAAGCCTTTTAAATTGGTTATATTAACAATTTTGTGACCACTGGTTTGTGTCCTTTCTTTTCTAATCAGCTGCTTTTGCTCAATGCAATTGATTTACAGTCCTGAGAAAAATGTCCTGCCCATAAGATATTGTATACAAACTACTTCTACACAGAAGTAAAGAAGTTTATAAATGTACAGTCATGTAATACATAATGGTTGGTGTTAAAAAGACTGTGTCGCAATGTGTTGACAATGAACTGTTTCCAATTTGCGGCCGAGAGAAAGTGAAGTCAACCAGCCGCACACTGCTTATACCTCAATATAGACGATGGGACAAATACTATTTAGAGGTGATCTAATTGCTTCCTGTCATGTACACTCACGACACACGCACTCCGCAGGCGAGAGCAAAACACTACATTTGTTGGCAATATGAGTCGGTGGGTCCGTCCACCGCTTTGATCCACACTGATATCGCTCGGTAAGGTCTCATGAGGTTCACGTTTGTGGTTGCGAGTGAAACATCTCAACAACGATTGGATGCATTGCCATGAAATTTCGTTCAGACGTTCACGTCCCCCTCGGGATGACTTGTAATAACTTTGATGATCCCCTGACTTTTCATCTAGCGCCATCAGCACAGCAGGTTCGGTTAGTCCAGCACTTTGATCATTTATGACAAAATACCAGCAAAATTACTGGGCATACCCACCAGGCTCAGCTGCAATTTTACTGCTATTTAGCAAGCGTTAGCATGCTAAAATGCTAACGCTTGCTAAATAAAAAACATACTACCTGCTCAACACCACCATGTTAGCACCATGAGTGTGTTGGCATGCTGACACATGGTACATATAAAAGGCATGAAGGACATTCTCTCAGCTGTAAACTCTTAGTCATGTTGTCTAAAACCCTTTTACTTAAATCACTTGTCCAATCACAGGCTGCCAACCAAGGTTAGGCATGGCAGGTCTATGTAGCTTTGGAGGCTTCTCAAAATCTTGAAGTAGTGCATCAATTGTACCCTGTTAATAAAGGGTCTGGGAAGCTACACTGGCAATGTGTGTTTGTGTCTGTAACATCTCTTCTGTAAGCTCACTTGTCCTTCTTTTAGTCAAGATAATGCGAATTAGTATTTGTCAGCAAGTCAAGACAATGAAATACCCCACCTGGAAGATCAGTAATTGACGAGAAGCTGACCACTAAGTTGAATATTAGGTGCTAATGTCAGCTCTACGTTTATGTTCACATGTTCACATTTTATGCGATTGGTTTACAGCAGAATACCTGTGGAAGCTACATGTGAGCGAGTCAGTGACAGAACGCCGGGCTGAGCTCTTATGTGATTTGCTGCATATTGGCTGAGGTGCTGAGCTGGCCGTGGAGACCCCCACCCCCCCCCCCCCCCCCCCCCCAACACAAACCACAAACACACAAAAAAAACAAAAGAGAAAAAAAAAAAAAAAAAAAAAAACAAAAAAAGAAAAAAA
>CM022488.1:3226424-3237137 GCA_011952105.1 Coreoperca whiteheadi | reverse complement strand
GGAGGGACGGGGGGGGGGGTGTTTTTTTTTGTTGTGGGTTTTTTGGGGGGGGGGGGGGGGGGGGGGGGGGGCCCCCCCCCCCCCCCCCCCCCCAGCAGAAAATACACACTTGGACTTCAAAATTAGGTGCTCAGAGAAGAGAGTGCAGTAAAAGTAAATCAAGGAAAGAAATGTAAGGATGGATGAACAGACTTATTTTTCCACAGTGTCACTCTATTGCTTTTTCCGTGCTATCTTTAACCTCAGAATTCACAAGATCGCCACGTGAGTAGGCGCAGTGTGGGGAGGGCGACTGCAGGAAGTATAGATTTCACTTTAAAGCTCCACAAGTCCGTGCCTCGACTGAGAACTAGAACACCACAGAAGACACGTACACCTCCGCTATATGAGATTCCTCTGACTGCCTTGCCAAGAAAGCTTTGGGCTCTGATCGCATTTGTTAGCACCGTCGAACGTGCATCATTTAAGCCGTGTGTCTTTGTGATGATATCGCTAAGGGGAGTCTAACAGAAGTTTAGAATCTGACTTAAATCAGTGTTAGTGTTGTTATTTGTTTACACAGTTGTTGATACGGTTCAAACTTATTCTCAAAGGAAACTTGAATGTTTCAAGCCTGTTTCACCTCTAATGACATCCAGCATCCCAGGTGACTGTGGTCGGGTGGGGTCAGAAGTCCTGGAGTACACCTGTACATCACTGCCACAACGTGAGAAGCTAAACCACTGGAGCTTAAGCTGCTCTTCAAGCTTTTGCAAACTTGGATCCACACTCAGTCAAATTAATCAACAGACGAAACATATATTTGAAGCTTGGCGGGGTATAAATATTCTTAAAGAACGAGGCTGGAATTGTTCTATATTTGCTTACAGTTCTTATTGTAAGCCAAAGGAAAAAACTAACAAAAAACTAACTGTGTGTAAGTCAGTGTCTCAGTACTTTCTGACTTCCCCTATTTTCTGTGACACTCAGCGCAAAGCCCATTCTTTCATACTGAGGATGTAAATCTCCAAAAATAAAACTGGTCACAAACGTAGTTATTCTTTAAAAAAAGCTGGACGCGTTACTGAAACGGCAGTAAATCTTGGATTTGTCGGGGACTAATTACTGCTGCAGATTGATACGCATTTGGCGAGTTCTACAAGAGTCTGACCAACGACTGGGAGGACCACCTGGCTGTCAAGCACTTCTCAGTGGAGGGCCAGCTCGAGTTCCGGGCCCTGCTCTTTATACCCCGCAGTGCACCTTTTGACCTTTTTGACCTAATCATTTCAGTATGTCATTGTTTCTCACAGATTGATTTCACCTCTTCAGCACTTCAGAGAAGGTCGCTCACTAGTGAGCGAGGACAATGTATGTGGGATAGACTCCAAATAAACTAGTGTGTGTGTGTGTGTGTGTGTGTTCATGGTAATGAAGGAACAGTGTGGCCCACTGCTGTGTTTTTAATAGTTTTTGAACTACAATGAAGGTCTACGGCGCAGAGCAAGGAGACATACAAGACTTTGGCTACAAAAACAATACTCATTAGTAGGATCACTTAGTTTCTGGTTTTGATCCTTTCACAGGGTTTGTCGACAATAAGATCGGTGCTTAATATCCTTATCCTTTTAATAAGCTTATCAGACAATACAAGTAACCCCCTGCTGGCTGGTACATAAATGCATGAAATCAGGCTAAAACGAGCTGTTTCGGTTTTCTGTTACTCACCTGTAAATCTCTGACTCGTGACTTTGTGGGCTGCATTTGGGATTTTGCATGCTCTTCCCCGCAACACCGAGACTGATTCCCAACAGGGGATCATGCGTGTAAATGATGTACTTAAACAAGCGGGAGGATTGTCTCAATAAAAACATCAGACATATTGGGGCTGGATTTGTCCCTTTTTGACTGGAACACGATGTTAAACAGTAGCAGTAGAAACAGCATGTGCTGTCTCCTGTTCTGCCTCTCCATGCATAAGTATACGCCAAGTATAAGGTTAAAGAAAGACATACTGTATCTATTATTATTTCATTAGAGCACAGCATTATTACTGACAGAAGGTGCACGGGGGTTTATTCTAGAGAAGTAACATAACTGGTAATTACTGAGTGATATATATAATTTCACCGGTAACCAGTGGTACTTATTAAAGGCCGTGCACCTGCACACAGGTGTCTGTCTTGGGTATATTCCTTTGTTATGTGGTTGGTTCACTGGTGCTTTTCCTTATTCTAGATATTTTTTGTTTTTATAAATACTTAATATTACTGATATGTTTTCTTCAATACACCTTACCTACGAATACGACAAAGATATTATTCACTCCCCTGCGGAGTTAGCGTCAGGGCAGTGCACCTGCAGAGCAGCCGCCCCACACTAAACTCCTACATCGGCCTACATTAGTCTCACGTTTTACCTGTAATTCCGTCGCCTGTGGCGTGAAAGCATCAGATCTCCACACAGTCAGAGAAATAAGAAGTGGGAGTGCTGGTCATAGTTCAGTTATAAAATCCTGCTGGGCTCCACGGACTGACGGGTGGCGGTAATGTTCCAGGAGACGAGCAGCAATGGGCCAACAACGGCAGGGACAAAGAAGAATGAATGCCAGTAATCGTGGATGTAAACAATGCAGCTTTCAAAAATATATTTTATATTATTATTAGTATTATTACAGTTTACGAGTTTTATGAGATTTTAATACGCTAGACTTCGCGGATACACACAACAATACACAGCTTTTCTCTGTTTACAAGAAAACTCCACTGGGCACCGTTCACGTCCTGAGTTATCTTTAGCCATGCTACTGTAGCAGCAGGACTCTATGAATGGCAATGCCCAAGACTTTGGTGATCCCCTGACTTTTCATCTAGCGCCCTCTTCAGCTCAGCGTTGTAATTTGTCCAATTCTTTAGTTTATGACAAAATACCTGCAAAACTAATGACATTCCCATCAGCCTCAGCTGCACTTTTTGTACTTTCTGTTTTGTGCTAATTGGCAAATGTTAGCATTTGATTGAGGCTAAACTAACAGGATGGGCATTGTGAACATTATACCGGATAAACATCAGCAGCTAGCATGGTCACTGTGAGAATGAAATATGCTCACTTCCACGGCCTGTAAGAGTAATAAGTAAGAGATTGATGCATTTTAATTGGGATATTGGCCGTTATGTTACCTGAATATACACCATTTTAACTTTAGAACTTTTGTACGGTTGTATTTTACTCATTAAATCACCAAACATTACCTTTTCTTTCAATTTTCCACAGCTTTTTAAATTTGTCGACTGATATTTATTCCCAGTCCTTCCTTTGCATTTGCCGGCCTGTAAATCATGTTGGTATGAATATATTATGACTATGTACTCAGTGGATAAAATGCAATTTTAAAAATTGTGCCCCAGGCTTTGGTGAGAGAACTGTGGTGATCTGAGTGAGCGAACTGGATATGGACGTGTTGATTCTCTTCCTTGCTCCCCCGAGAAACCGCTAAAATGCTAATGCTCATGGAGAGCTGACAAAAGCACGAAACGCTTCTAATTTGTCATTTGCGTGTTTGTTTGTGAGAAAAAAACGCTTTCATAACCTTCTGTTGCTCTTTGTTACATATCTCAGAGGAGCAGGTGAGTCCATAGCTCCCTCTGTCTCTCTCATAGCTCAACAGGACTCTCACTCCTCCCATTTCTTATTCGTGGACTGGGCTCTTTACCTCACCCTTCGTTCTCCATTTCATCTCAAATCACAGCTTTGATTCAGTAATAATTAATAAAGAGTGGATGAATTTCTCCTTCTGTTCTTCTCCCTCAAGATTTGTCTTTGTGCTGTTGCTCTCGTTGTGAACACACGCATCTCTAGAGTTCAGACTTTCATCTTTTGATGGCATTCATATCAGGTTTTATGCATTTTTCTACCTTTTTAAAATCACTGCTTTGCTGACTGACTGCTGGAGCATTTGAGTGGATCGTTTCGTGGTGCAACACGTGAGGCAGCCATTGCAAGATAAAAGCTCTGGTGACTGCACATTAAAAAGGCCGCGGCTTCCTTTAAAAAGGGACAGTTCAGCCCAAAACCCTCTTACCTGCTGTACCGTTTATCCATCTAGATTGTTTTGGTGTGAGCTGCCGAGTTTTGGACATATCGGCCAGCTATATGATGGGACCATATGGCACTCTGCTTGTGATGCTCGAAAAACTCAACAGCAACGTCTCTTTCCAGAAATCATGGCCCAGTTACTCAAGATAATCCACGGATTTGTTGTGAGCAGTTTCATGTAGGGAACTATCGGTGGAAAGAAAATAGTTCTTGCTTTTTTTCAATCGACTCACTTAGAATTCAATTTGAAAATACACGTGCGGCTCTATTAACAGATATATTTTATGTGGAGTTTAATCAAATTACGTCCTGCAAAGTTACGTTCAGCTCACACATGTGAAACTCGCTACCAGATGTCCTCATTCACTTGTGTACTTTGGTCAAATATTCATTTGCTTTTACACAGTATGTGTCGTGAAGTTCAAGTATCATTGGTCTTCATGCAGTCTCACCTTCCTTCTTGTAGAAGACCAGCTCGGTCTTGAACTCCCCCCTCTCATCCAGGGCTCCTTGGATCTGGGCCGTTAACCGGTCACTCGTTTCCGGGCCGTACAGGAAGTGACAAGCGCAGCTCTTCTGCATGAGCTCGGCGCGGGCGTAGCCAGTGAGCTCACAGAAACCGTCGGAGCAGTACACGATGGGGTAGAGCGACTGCACCTGGGCGTTCCCCAGGACAAAGTTGCTGTCTGTAAGGAGAGGAGAGAGAAAGGAGTGTGAAAGGCAAACCGCTAAAGTAATTAGTTGATTTAACCTGAGAATTTAGCTCCATAACATCTGATTTGTGATTTGATCTAGACATGTATGAGCTCTTAACTGTTGGTTTTTTTTAAAATTAAAACTCAGAGTAGACACCCAGCATCATCGACCTCTGATATGCTCAGTATGAAGCTCTTAGCCTGTACTGATATACTTATATACAACATTATGATCACGCATGTAAATACTGTTATTATTTCTGTTTCTAGTCAAAGTATCTTGGATTTTAATTGAGAATTCAGAGACTTTGATAGTGCTGCCAAGAGTAAACTTCTGGGGATAACACTTCAAAAGAAATTCCAGTTTTAGTAGTTGCATGAGCACTTGCACAATATCTCCAGAATCGTCAGCTTGAATCGAAAAACTACACTCAAAGTGAGACTCCCACCACATTTCCCGGGATTCTGCATTCCTCATAGAAACCACTGCGTTCATGTCCATCAAAATTACTCAAAACGATGGACACGAAAGCAGCCTCGTTGTGAGCGACAGACTGCTGGAAGCACAGCCGCTGGCTTCCGTAGCGAGGAAGCCCAGGTCAGGAACAAGAAAGTAAACACTGTCATTCGTGCAGCCAATGGCACATCGGCCCTCACCTCAAGTAACAACCTTATGTGCAGGCACGAACAGGCCCACCACGATCCTCTTGTTTGCCTGCTTTACAAACGGCAGCCACGCTCTCGGGCTGTTGATTGGTGATCAGCAGATGATAGGTGTGTGTGTGGGCTTGTTTTACAATATTCGTGGGGTCCAAAATCCGGGAGCTCACTATACTTGTGGGGCTCCGACAGCTTTGTGGGGCCAAAATGCTGGAGCCCACAAGTTTAAAGGGCTTTTTGAGGGTTAAGACTTTAAGGTTAAGGTTAGGGTTAGGACAAGGGTTGGGTTTAGGCACTTAGCTGTGATGGTTAAGGTTAGAGTTAGGGGCTAGGCAATGCATTATATCAATGACGGGTCCCCACAAAAATAGTGCCACAAACCTGTGTGTGTAGGTATTGTGTGTGTGTGTGTGTGTATAAAGACCAAATGGAAAATTTTACAAGTGCATATTCACTTAATGGCCCCGGGCATTTGTAGATGGGTGAACACTCTAAAATGGACTATTTATTACTTTGTGCTCAGGCGCTCTTCATTGATCCATCAACTCTGAGGGCTCTCGAGACCCCCATATTAAATATTTTATGACCTAACGCTGATGTGTGAGGTGTGTGTGTGTGTGTGTGTGTGTGTGTGTGTGTGTGTGTGTGTGTGTTTTATTGCCTGTGTTGTTCTGAGCTCATTTGAGAGGCAGCTTCAAATGAAGTGAGAAACAAACTCACCAAATCAGTGAGAAAGGAGGATCGAGAGGGTAGGATACATGTTTCTGTGACTGTGTCTGTACATATATGTATGCATCTCATTAGCTAATGAATCCTACGTCTGACACGTGCACACTCCCTCTCTTTTCATTCTCTCTGGGGGGACAGCAAAGATGGCCGGCGATGCCAACAAAAACACCAAATAACAGAGAAGTGAAGATCACCCTCCTGAGGATCCCTACTGGCCGTCGTGCTTCCTCTCTCTATCAATCCTCAGGGCATCAACCCTGATGTCATCCTGGGTACGCTGCGCTTGGCTATGCTACCAAGCATTAGACACTCCGGCTCAGAGGCCGAAGCCCCTGAAGGCTTCGAGTTACGACTAGCAGTAATTACACAACAACAACAAAGGTAATATGCCTAAAATAATTAATACACATTCTACACGTTTTCCCGTGGAAGTTGGTGATTTGGCTTGCTGCATTTCAAAGGATTATTATACTTTCATGTGAACGTTTGTTTTTCCAAACTTATAATTATTGAATTAAAGGATAAGGCTGGCATTATTCAATGTTTATCTAATTGTAAACAAATCCGATGAAAAGACCAGAAATGAACAATGCGTTAGTCAGACGTTCCTACCATGTCGGCCTTCATTCCTACTGAAGACAAAAATCAAGACACGTATATAGAAACAACTGGGTCAAAACAACTCACTTACATGGGTTTGATTAGTAACCCAAAGGTTAGTGGCTGAAAGGTGCTATATTGACCCAATCACAGTCGAGCTCTCAATCCTGTCTGTCATTCCTACACTCTGCCAGAGTCCCATTCGTTCATACGGAAGACTAACTCCTTAAAAACGGGTCCAAAACGTATGGTTAAATTACTCAAACAGGAGCAAATAGTGCATTTGTTGGGGACTATTTTCAGACGCAGCTTAATGCACATTTTGTGCGCTAGTTAGTATTTACACCAGCATGTGGGATCCAGTCAAAATAAACTACAGCGCACACGTTCATTGAAATAAAGGCACGTGTCACAAATCAGACCAAAGAGGTTGGTTCAGTTAAAGAAGTAGAAAAAACAGAAAATCAAACAAAGTCAGAAAGCTTCATAAGCTTTTACACAAATGATGACGGCATGCATCACAATCTACCTCAGGTTTCTAAACAAGGATCATTGTTAGCTGCTTTCAGTTTTCCCAGTCTCCGTTTTCATGTTCATGTTCCCTAAATGAACGCGCTGATCCGTGTCCACGTCTCTTTCTCCACCTTACTGTCACTGTCGCTCCATCTCTCTCGCTCACTCGCTCGCTCGCTCTCTCAGTACGCAGTTGCATTTGTTCAACAGAGGTTCAACCCCATCCTCTGCGGCTGTCACTTCCTGCATCGGCCGTGCTCTGGTGCCTTCTTCCTGTCTCGTTCCCCTTTTCTGCAGCGATTCTAAAATCAGAGTTGGTTTTAATGAACGTCTTGCAGTTGTTTCACTTTCTGCGAGGTCAAACGAGGCTGTCTGCGACTTGAATCACAAATGAGAAGTGCTGAATCTGAATCCTGAGTGCAAAAATAGCTTCTGCTTCTGTTGTGCTCATTTGCAGCACTGTCCCTGCATGAATAACAGATTGATTAGCTGATCGATGTGCACTTATCCAACCACGGACTAATCGCTCTTTTGTGTGGTCTTTGCTCAAAAGTAGCTCTGATATTACACTCATGTAACTGAACTCACGTATTCTGTCATCGTCACTGTAAAACGTTTTTATTTTGAGTTGATGAGACAACATGTTTTGAAAATGAGAATCTCATTTATATTAGTGGAGAACAAAAAACGCCTGCATAACGCGCCTCATGTAGCTCTCTGCGGAGGGCCGACCTGCTTCTTTACTGTAGCCGAGGACCTCGTGGTTTGTGAGAGTTTCATTTCTTGTTTTTGCTTTCGACTGGTTGATTTCGGGTGGTTTTTCACAAGGGCTACCGAACGGCAACAAACTGAGCATCACCTCACGTGCTCGTGGTCTATAGTCTGGTTGACTTTTAAATTCAGTGTGTCGAAGCGAAGAAGGCAGAGTAAGGCGGGGCCTGAGGCGACAGTCAAACATTGGGGAAACGCAAAAAGTTGCGTACATTTGCTGCCATTCATTTATGTCTCCTTGGCTAGTACATTAGCCCGAGATCACTACAGGGGACTCACTCATACTGTCATAACTGTACTGTAAATCAGTGAACGTTGTCAATGAACAGTCAACCAATAAAAAGAGTTACTGTGTAGTTTACTATGTTTTGTATATAGTAGATTAGTATTTTTATGTATCTTCATATGTATGTTATAAAAGAAGCATGTATGGGGTACTAAACTGATATACAAAACATACCGTAAAGTTTAATGTATTACATTTGTATGAATGTAATAATCACAAAAATTACAATACACAGACATGTATTTTCATACACAAAGGATATACCATAAATTATAGATTTTTACAATGTATAAGTATTGTTTCCTTATGGCTAGTGTAATTTAAAAAACGTTGTTGTGCTCCTGCACAATGTGTGTACTGTAATATAACAGGTAATCAAACCAAAAGCTGCACGTACCTACTGTGAAATGCAGCCTTAGGCACCACCGAACCCAGACAAATGACAAAGCTACGGCCATGACCGGACATTAATGTGTGCTTCCAAGTCTCCAGTCTCATCAACTTGTCGGCAGAGTGATCAACTTCTTTCTCTGGGCAACATCTGACATGCTGCCTGGACAAAATCGTAAACATCAACAGGTCCCTGGTGAGGCCTATTGTCCAGCCTCTTGGGGAAAGGCCCGCTGTATGGCTTCGTGTAACATGGCCATGTTTACAGCAAGTGTTTTGTCCTGCTAGTCCTTTGGACAGGGCCTTGGATTAGTTAAACTCTTAATGTTTTTTCTCTTACAAACCTTCTCTATTTCCCAGCAAAGCAAACTGCCTAATGCCCCCCTAAGGTTCACGTGGAAGGAAAGGCTCCGATATTGGATTTTGGAACCCCCTGCAAAAAAATGTATTGTGGGTGTTTCAGACATTGTCTAAATATCTTTCTGTTTCCTCCTTTTGAATGGAAAGAGAGGAATTTACACTGTGCTGGAGGATACATCCTGAAAGCCTGACGACTCAATTTTCCTCCCTGATTCTTTCCTCCCCCCACTGACAACTTTAGCCCTAATAGATATCCACGTTGTCGCCCTCACGATTTCAGTTCCGGTTGATTTGAGGTTACTGATAATGATGTTAATGATACAAGTCCCAGATTTCAGTTCAAAATGACACGTTTATCAGTCACTGAGGGCAGGAAACGCGCTATAAGCAGCTACAGAAATGCAATAGAAGAATACAAATCAACTCGTGTACTTCCCTTGTCGTTCGGCCATGATAAAAAATGTGATATCTTCGTCGCTGTAGCTATACTTGCAAATTATATTTCCTCTTCAAACTGCTCGGGACCGGCTCTTCTGCTCTGCTCATTACGTGACCTACTGAATGTGCGCACACACACAGATCACATGCAAATTACTGCTGTTATCTTCAGAACTGTACGCAGCATGTGCCGTTTCCTGTAAATCCTGTGGTCATGTGCACGCTGTTTGAATCCAGCACGAGAATGAGTGGCCACCGACTATATACAGAGGTTACTAATGAGTGCTAATACATTTAATGCCAGCCATAATAAATAGCATGAAAACTGGGTTTGATATGATAAAAATGTATTTTACAACTTTAGCGTTTATTTCAATAGGGACAAATATCATGGAGCACTGCCACATACCACAGCATTTATGGTCACTGACAAATAAATGGGAAATATTAATTTATGTATGTTCAAAACATTATCTGGTACTAATGAAAATATACAATATAGAAGCCTACAACACACAAATATAACAATAAAACTCAAGCAGGATCAATTTTTCTGATAGGTTAATCGCAAGTTACAGGCGTTTTTTTGGGCATGGCATGCATTTCTAATGCAGTCACTACCTTGGAGTCTCTGAGTTTAAGCCAAAATGAGGTCAACGATGCTGGATCAGAGACTGGGGCAATGCAATGCATCGTAGTAGAATATTATTTTGTATTTATATATTTCATCTTGACTGTGTGTGAGTGTGAGTGAGAGAGCGAATAAGTCTGATGGGATTATAAGTTCACCCCAAAGCAAGACTTGAACCGTGCAGCTCTTCTTGGGTGTGTACACTCTCTCACAAGCGCATCATAAACCGCCCTGTGGCACTCGCTCACTCCGACTGTTATGAAGCGCGCTGAGAAACTGGTTCGCCCTGCACATCAAAGACCATGACGTCCCAGCCAGTCCGGACCCCCACCCAGTTTGCATTGCCTGCCAACAGATCCGCAGGAGGATGCCATCTGTACTGCCCTGCACTCAGCTCTCGCACACCTTGAAAATAATGTTTGTTGATTTCAGCTCAGTATTCACCCCTTTTGTGTGTCCCCCCCCCCCCCCCCCCCCCCCCCGAGAGCGCCCCCCTAACGCCCCTTTTACCACCCACCCCCCACCCCCCCATCCACGCTCCACCCAAACACACCCCCCCACCCCCC
>CM022488.1:3183682-3226324 GCA_011952105.1 Coreoperca whiteheadi | reverse complement strand
ATAATGTTTTTTGATTTCAGCTCAGTATTCCCCCCTTTTGTGTGCTCCCCCCCCCCCCCGAAACTAGTTGGCAAGGTCAGCACTCTGGGCTTGAGTACAACTCCCTGCAAATGGACATTGGACTTCCGCACCAACACCCCCCCGGACAGTCAGGACTAGCAGACACACCTCTGCTACATGACTCCCCTAACACGAAGTGAACCCCAGGGCTCTGTGTTTAGCATCCTCTCGATCACCGTGTGCACGCACGACTGCACCCAGATCCTGGAGAGAACTCAAATGTTACGTTTCTGGGGGACTATCATCGGCTGGTTGGCAAACTTCATCTCGGAAAATGGGGACTTGACTATCACGAACAACCAGTTGCTCGACAGCATCAGAAGTAAGGAGCTGATGGTCGAGGTGGAACGGGTAAACAGCTTCAAGTATCACAGACGACCTGTCATGAACATTACACATATACTGTACACTCTGGAAAAAAAAAAAAAGCAACCCTTTCACCAGACACGAATCTCAGTTTTTGGCGATTCTACAAACTCTGGATTATGTGTAATGCCAAACTGTTTGTACAAAAAATTGGTGAGTTTCGGTGCTTGTGTCCTACTCCCTTTACTCTTGCATTAATGTAGGGATCATACAATAATCCCACCCTTTACATTGGGGTACAGGAAGCCTCTTTTGCTTTCAATTTCACTCTTCTATGTTTGCCATTATTCATAACATGTGGGGTGGGGTTGCTGTCTAATAATACTAATAACTCTCAAACTCTTGTTGAAGTTTCAGGGGGAAGACCTAGACTACCAATTTAGCATTTAACTCCTATGACATTGTCGGACTCACGATGAACAGTTTAAAAAAAAAAGGAAAAAATCAGTGGCACCTACGCTACCCACAATGCAACTCGACCCCCAACTGTTTGGTCGGAGATTCTGGTGTGTTATACTAGTGGCAGCTTATGTAGCTTCGAGCCTCTTGCCTGTAGCAGCGATGAGGAGACGGTACAGCGGTCTGGTAAGCTCACTTCTTTTTAGCGCCACAGCCCCCCAGCCTTAACCGACTCAAGTGACATCACATGAGGACATTTATCTGACTTCACACACACAGCTCCCTCTGGAGACACTGAAGGCGTTGCACAACGTTTTTCACATCTACAGTAGCACTCCCCAGCACCTTTAATAAACAGACTTCCATGTGTAAAATCTGTGGAGTTTGCCTTTAATAAAAACCATTCATTTCAGGTTGGTGACAGGATGTAAACTCTGGCCTCCCCTCATGAAGGTCGGATGTGCTCCACCCACCACCCTGATCTCCACGCCCTTACTTTCCACCCCGCCACGCCAAAGGGCACACACTACAGTCTGCGATTGGCACTGACCACTGGCGTTGGATGAAAATAATAAGGTGCAGAATCGTCCAATAAGGATGCCATTCCTAGAGCTTCACGGCTGTAAAAAAAAAAAATATATATAAAAAGCTAGGCCGTTGCTGTACCTCTCAAGGAAGCTTTAGCATTCACTATTCCCAGGCCAGGTTCTTGCAAACGTCTTCAGCGTAGCAGCAGAGAGCATCCTGACTGGTCACATCCGAAGCTGGCATGGAATGTGCCAGGCAGAGAATCAGAAGGGTCTGGTCAGAGCCGCTCTGAACATCATTTGCAACCCTGCTACCCGGCATCAGTAGCATCGGTGAGATGAGGTGCCTGTGCAGAGCCTGTCGCCCCCCCCCCCGCTGCCCTGTCTGCTACAGCACCGGTAGACTACAGAACAGCCTCAGAGCGTCGGACTCCTCAACTCCCCCTTTTCTTCCTCTCAAAGGAATATCTGAAATACTCTCATCTCACCAACGTCTACTCGACATGTCATGCATGTTAGATGCTGTACATCTCTCTCTCTCTCTCTTCTTTCTTCCACATCATACAAGTATTCTGCGTTTCAGAGATTTCCATTTCCTGGACAGTATTTACTGTATAGTCCGAATTATACCTGGTCCATTAGCTATGAAAATCCAGTTTAAGTAGTTTGCTAGTCATTCTATTACAGTTTATTATCACCTGTATGTTCTCCGTGGCAACATGTCGGTGGCAAGCACTGTACTCTTACTGCTAATCATTGCTCTTGCCACTCTTTCCTTTCTTTCGATTTCCTTTCAGTGTAGCATGTACTTCTTTCCAGACTTTACCACGATGATGCTCTCTAGACCGCAAAAGTGATGTGACAAAATAAGAACACTTTTGTACTGTGGCCTTTAAAAAAAACAGCGCAATAGTTCTTTTTTTGTGTGTGTTAACAACTGCTGCTGCACAGTTACAATAAGCAGTTAATGACAAGTGAACATCAGTGTCGCGAAAGTCAAGCAGGGTCTCTCGAGACGTGACAGCTCATTCTTCTTCTGAGAGAAGATCAGATAAAACGGTCTCTGCTGGTCGCTCAGATAGTTCCTAGATTGTATGAACTGTCAGAGTAAATGATTGGGAAAATATTCTTTCAGCTGTTTCTGTCTCTCTCATTCTTTTTGTAATCTGTTGTGTAGGGCTTTCTGGCAAGGTGACCCCCCCCCCCCCCCCCAACATGTTCTGCTTTGTCTTATTAGGAAAGATTTTCTGTTCTTGAAATTCTGGCCCCCCTTGATTCCTAGTGTCACTGGAGTGTCGTAGAGGCAGGACTGATGAGCTACCTATTTGGAGAGTTTCCTCAAAATGCAGCACTTCTTCGCGAGAGTTGAGTTGGCTGCGACTCACAACGTGGCCTAGCTTTTAGACCTCGAGTCCACGCACCAGCAAAGCAGAATGTCAGCTCAACACCGTAGTAAACATGGATGGACTCCAATGCAATAAATTCAACAAAGAACATTTTACTTTCTCTTGTCCTTGGTAAAAAAGCCTTCAGCATGACATACTATAGACAATGTAGCATTACACATCTCCAGTAAAAACAAGTTTACCGAGCGTATTCTTAGACATCCATATGCATTTCTTGTCATTTCCTTTATTGGATTCACAAACAAAGTGTTGGGCCATATGCTTACATGTAAACAGGAGTAACAGCGTGTCTACACCGGAAGTGTTTCAGCTTTAGTTTTTCAGTTGTCTGTGTCATGAGCTGATGAACAGATTCTACATTAAATCAATCCAGCTGGCTACACAGGCCACGAAATGGCTCGCGTTTTACTCACGCTATAACCTCTATAAATAAAGTGTGTTTTCATGCTTCACGACGATTTTCTTCTGTTTTACATGCGTAAAAACCCTGATACCTGCCGGGGCAAACCGATTAAGACCTGATAGTACAGATTGTAAAGCCTTCTGAGACAAATGTGTGATTTTAGGCTACATAAATCAAAATTGACTTCACTTGAGATGACAGCAAAAGTTGGAGGTGGCAGAAATTTGGTTTGTAACACTGCTGCTAAGTGGAAGCACTATGGCCGTGTTTTAGGAGGTTGACAATCTCTGTTTTCCACGTCCACACTCCCGGTCCATTTTGGATTGAGTTGCAAAGCCACTGTGGCTGAAATCAAAAGTTCAGGGGCAAAGTCATCAGAGTTTTTAAAAGACCTTTATTGAAAAGCATAAAGGTCTGAATTGGATTTGCAAAGCGACTGAAATCCCACAAGTAGAAGGAGAAATGGGATCCATCCTGCAAACATGTCTGAAGGGAAAGCAGCTGAACAGCATTGATGAATAATCCAACACACTGGCCTGGCAACAGCTTGAGATGATTACAGGATTGGACAGTGTATGTGTGTGTGTGTGTGTGTGTGTGTGTGTGTGTGTGTGTGTGTGTGTGTTTATGTGAATGAGAGAGAGAGAAGTGAGGGGGTTGCTTATGATCCTTGTATTGATTATTGAGCTACTCTGTTATTGGATTACCAGGGTTTGCCAACCAAGTTGTTATTGAAAAAATCTTCCACCCACAACCCCTTAACTAGTGATTGGATCACACAGCATCTGGAAGGCTTGAGATGAGTCGGAAATGGAACAGGTAAACAAACAGACCAACACCGTTTACAAGCTCTCAGACTCCGACATGGCTAGTGTTGTCAGTAGGGATTGTCCCGAGCCAATATCACATCGATCCAGTCATTCTTGAACGGATCAATATGTGACCTATAAAGCCTGACCCATTTCAAAGCATTTGACCTTTTAACTCATTCGGGGTACACCAGCTGTCATTAATCCCCCATTGACCTCCATTAAAAACACTGCAACCATCCACTAATGTGTCATGAGAGAGTGAACTGAGTTTCAGTTAATGATATGACAGCGCGTGTCAAGGAGCGGTGTTGGTTTGAAGCACAGGTCCCCAAACCTTTATGAGGATCCCTGGTGAGAACATCACGGCCCCGCAAACAAAACAATGAGCTGGAAGTGGCTAGACGATGCACAAGATGCACAGTTGGTGCAATAATCACGGTGGGATTAGCAGTTCCAGCAAGCTTATCACTTTACAGGGAATTTACATGTGAAAAAAACAGACCGCTTAATGAAGAAAGTGTCCGTCCATAAATTCTTCTCTTTGATTATTCTTGTCGAGATCTGAGAAAAAGAAGAAATAACGCCTTTTGCTCTCAGAGATATAAATCCCTACCTATAAGAACTTGCGTGAAGAGCAACGTGACACACTGCCGAGTGGTTTTTGATGCTTGCAGGAGACACAACTTGAGAGAGACATCCTGTCAAAGCAGACAGAGATGGATAGACGGCGAGAGAAAGAGGCAGGGCCAGAGACGACACACGAGTATGAGAGCAAAGAAAACTAGAGAGCAATAAATGGCACCACAAAAAGGCAGAAGGCTGAGTGAATTAAGATGCTGTGTATTTGACTTTTAGCTAAGGCCCCACCCCCCTTACTTATCGTTGCTACTTATGTTCTCGCGCGGGGAAATGTGCGGCTTGCAGCGATAACGGTGGCAGATTTACCGCTCATTTCTTTTTTGAAACAACAGGTCCTTGATTTCCCACGGAGGTAGACAAAAGCGGGCTTCTCATTTGACTGTCGCTGGCAGAATTTATCAGCTGCAGCTAGCTAATTAAGAGCTAGTTGAAGAAAGAAAGTGCCTCCAGATGACTGATGGCTGTATGCTAAAAGACTGAGCCTGAAGCTGCATGTTCATGGCAAAAATTTAGAAAACATGAAGAAATAAAGAAGAGCTAGTTAGACCTGGTATTATCAGTATGATAGTGGAAAACGTAAGAGCTGACTGCTATCTTATTCTAACATGCCCGTTTGGCTGCTGAGCTAACATAGGAGAGGTTAGATTTCTGCTTTATTTTTTCAAACAGCAGACCTATTTTTCACTTCTAACATTACAAGAGACAAGGCTTGGGATGCGGACTAACCTTTGCAAATAAAGTCTATCTTGGAAGACAAGATCAACTTCCCAATATCCGACAAAAAGCAGGACGGTTTACCCTAAACTCTGATATAGGATCATCCAGAACCCGCCATCCCACGCTGGGAAAATACTAATAACAAATATCCTTATACCTGCTTACAACCACATTATAGTGTGTTATTACATGTTTATATACCACTGAATGGGGGGGGGGGTTATAATAAAGTGTACCAAAAGTGAAAGCCTCCCATCCATTACTAATAATGGATGTGTCATCATGAATGATGTTTAAATGCTCTTTGAAGGCGCTGAGTTAGGTTACTACTGTGGATAGAAGGCACGTTGTCAGGGTTTGGGAATACTTTCCCTAACTCCCTCATGTTTCCCAGTGTTTTGCCCTGCCTTGTGTTTCTTGTCTGTCTTGTTTGCATCCAGCCGTCCCAGCTCTCAACCTCCCTGGGAACTACAATAAATCTTATTCGTTCTCCCACCGCCTACGTCGTGTCCAGCCTTGTATTTTGGGTCCAACCTAAAACTATCTTAATCCTAACACACGTTTGCCAGGCATGCTAACAATTAAAGCTCATGTTAGAGCAGATAAACAAATAGTTTAAATCCATTCCTCACATTGTGGTTTTTTGAAAGGCTGCAAAAAAACCCCCACAACCCTCCAAACTCGCACACACTGCTTCAACACGTGGAGCAATCCAACGCTTGACAGACCTGCGGTGCATAGCGACGGCTTGCCGAGCTACGACTGGACAATCGCCGTTCAAAAGGGGGGGTTTCGTGAACGGTCAATTAAAACCCAGAACCCCTCCCATAACCTCTTTAACACTTTAACAAAATGAGAGCACCAATCACCCACGAAGTGCACGCATCACATCTAAATCCTGCCTACTGCACAGCCGCAACGGTACACCTGTAACTCCTACAGACTGCTGCTGTGACTGCTGCAGACGCTCACACATCACTCTTTGCACATCAGCTGCGCTACTTAGATATGTAAATGGAGGGCTTTTAAATTTCACTGGAGAGGTACTTTTAAGTGCACTTTAATTAAACATAGATTTAATTTGGCCTCCCTTGTAGTGTGACGACGACGGGAGGCTGTTATTTCGAGCAGGATGCTGAATCCCTGCAAGACGGCGTTCTGCGAAGGTGACCTCTGACCTCTGAGCTCTCCGTGGATAACCCGGAAGAGGACGGGTCTCTTCAACCCGGTCTCACTCCCAGGGCGCCAAATACTGCTGCGAGGGAGAACGTGCCGGTCTCTTTGGAAATCAATAACCTGTCACATTGTAAGATTAAGACATTGTGTTCTGCGCATGAATCAGGCAGACAATGGCCGGCTGCTGACCTAAGTTCAGTTTAAATGGACCAGCACAGGGCATGCTGACCGCCATTGCACATTAAGCAGGTGGTCTAACATCGACCTTGCCAGTAGCAGTGGCGAGCTAGAGCTCTCATACTAGCTATCCATCACTAACACAAGGCAGCTTCATCACACACACATACACACACACACATTTCTTTCCCTTTGTTTTCTTCAACTTTGATGCATATACCATACCTCTTCTGCTCTTATCATCCTCGCCATGCCTCCCTGTATTTCTACTCTCTCTCCCTTTCTGCTAATACGCCGTGAGCTGCAGTACAGCGGTCTCATTTGAACTGATCAGGACTGGTACGTGAACGGAACATGATATGAAGGTGTGAAAGGCTCTGTCCTGAAATGATCCCAGCGCATGTGTTACTGAACCGCTCAACAAGTTGCTTATGTGCCAAACTTCTGCTTTGAAATCCTCCCTCACGTAGACGAAAGAGATTAAGTAAATTATCTGCGTGCAGAAACGCACAGATTCACGTCCAGGCTTACACAGGAAAACATAGGGTTTTTGATTTCACGAGTCTGCGGTGAGTTCGCTTGGGAGTGTGTGTCGGGAGGACTGTAGCTGGACGCTAGTTATAGGCTGTCTGGTAATCAGGGTCCCTTCAAAGGCACTTTGAAGGCACTGGGCAGCAGCTTTGAAAGGTGTAAATGGTGGGGGCTGTTTGTGGGTGTGTACTTGTGCGTCCTCTGATGCCCTTTAGGGAGTGGAACATAGCATAACTCCTAGGCGCCTTCGTTAACGACAGCAGCAGATTAAGAGGACATAATGAGCATCTTCTCTGCTGCCTGTGAATAGTCTGTAGCCCTCGCAGATTAAGCAGAGGGGGATTAATGGCAGGCTACTGGTACTTCAGCCAGCGACCATGCAGCTGCGACTCGAGGTGGCACCTGAATCGACAGACTCGGGGAGCAGCAGAGAGAATGTCAGCCCACATGTGGGTTCAACGCGAGACTAAATAAAAAAATACACGGGTCCTGATTTTGTGTCTGAGGAAAGAGCGAGAGTGCATGATGGGACAAAGACAACACAGGAAGCAATGCGCATGGAGGCTGTGTAGAAAGAGAGAGCTTTTTTGTTTTTTTTCCCAAAAGTATAGATGATGGCAGAGGAGGCAAGAAAAACTGAGAGACATTGCAGACATTGCAGTGTGGAAGCAGAATTGGAAAAACAAAGAGGAGGCGACGCTCATCCAGAGAGACATAAATCGCTTCACTGGACCTCGCGGATTTGTTTTTACCTTCAGGTCTTTCCCTCATTTTGCTTTTCAGATACAAGGGGACAGAAGTTTGGGATAGAACAACCTGGATGTGGCATTGAGGGTACTTGAAGTTTCTGTGGGAGACTTTGTTTTTTAATTTTTATGCTGTCGTCTCTTCTTTTGCTACAGTGTCGGTCACAACACTTTGAAGAAATGTGTCGGAAAAGAAACCAAACCACTTTTTAAGAATTGCTGAGTGGTGAGAGCGTCCAAGGGTTTTTTTTTGTTTCAAATCAAGACTTCTGAAATATGCATCTGGCTTTTAGAACAATAAAAGCAGGGGATTATAATTTTGTAAAAAAACTGTTGTATAAATGTTATTCTTTTTTTCTTACTGTCAACCCATTTCATTGAAACACGCAAACCTTTCTTAGTCGATCTCTCAGTCCTGTCTGAGAGTATTTAAGGCTCCAGGATGTGCGTGTAAGATTGAGCAGAAATGAAGGAACATGTTACTCAGTGCAACCCTGTGGCTCATTAATGGGGTTTTTTTTAAATAGGTTTTTGACAACGACTCCATGGCACAGAATAAGTTGTATTAGGCTTTAGCTTTTCAAGCACTACGTAATAAGACCAAATTATTATTGGTTTTGGTCTTTTCATGGGATTTGTTGACATTATCCAGAAGTACCCTTTTGATGGTCACACCCACTAAAGCAGAAAACAAAGTACTTCTATAGTATCCTATATGCTGCAGATTGAGAATTATGCAAGCAATTGTGCAGTTCCTCTTTGATTGTTGATGCACATTTATACACCATGACATCTCTCCTGGCCTGCACTTTGTCCTCACATATAATTTATGCATCATCAAATAGGACTTCAACAGATTCTGATTCAGATTATATTCTCATTCTCGTGTATCTGACACCATTATTAATTCAATTCAATTCAATTCAATTTTATTTATATAGCCCAGTATCACAAATCACATTTGCCTCAAAGGGCTTCACAATCTGTAACATACGACACCCTCTGTCCTTAGACCCTCGATTCGATTAAGGAAAAACTACCCAAAACAAACCCTTTTAACAGGGGAAAAAATGATAGAAACCTCAGGAAGAGCAACAGAGGAGGGATCCCTCTCCCAGGACGGACAGACATGCAATAGATGTCGTAAGTACAGAATAGATTTATAGCATCAAAACTATAACATATACAGCCACGATGGCAAAATTGTTGTGTATATATATATATATTATTATGTTAGAAATGTTTAGGTGGTAAAACATAAGGGAAGATGATGGGTCCAGACGGACAGCCGAGCAGCTCCCGGTGTAGCCCAACGAGCAGGACCCAAGCCACTCGTCCCCTGCACCATAGACACAGCAGCACTGCCCCAGCAGGTCGCCATAGTCACCGATCCAGATACATCTCCGGACACTGAAATACCTGCTGAAAGTGACACTAAGAAAGAAGAGACGGACGACAAAGCACAAAACTCCGGGAGAGGGAAGAAGTCAAGTTAGTGACATGCATTTATGGGATGCGAATGCATACGGATGGAGAGGAGGACAGAGGTGAAGAGAGAGAGGTGCATCATGGGAAGTCCCCCGACAGTCTAGGCCTATAGCAGCATAACTAAGGGATGGTTCAGGACTCTCCTGAGCCAGCCCTAACTATAAGCTTTATCAAAGAGAAAAGTCTTTAGCCTATTCTTAAATGAGGAGATGGTGTCTGCCTCCCGAACCCGAACTGGGATCTGATTCCACAGGAGAGGAGCTTGATAGCTAAAGGCTCTGGCTCCCACTCTACTGTTGGAGACTCTAGGAACCACAAGAAACCCTGCATTCTGAGAGCGCAGTGTTCTAGTGGGGTAATAAGGTACTATGAGCTCTGTAAGATACGACGGTGCCTGACCATTAAGAGCTTTATAGGTGAGGAGAAGGATTTTAAATTCTATTCTGGATTTCACAGGGAGCCAGTGCAGAGAAGATAATATTGGAGAAATATGATCTCTTTTCCTAGTTCCTGTCAGTACACGTGCTGCAGCGTTCTGAATCAACTGGAGAATCTTAAGGGACTTTTTCGGGCTGCCTGATAATATGGAATTGCAGTAATCCAGCCTTGAAGTAACAAATGCATGGATTAATTTTTCTGCATCACTTCGAGACAGGAAGTGCCTGATTTTTGCAATGTTACGTAGGTGAAAAAAGGCAGTCCGTGAGGTTTGCTTCATGTGGGAGTTGAAGGATAGATCCTGATCAAAGATAACTCCTAGGTTCCTCACAGAGGTGCTGGAGGCCAGGGCAATGCCCTCTAGAGCAATTAGGTCTGCCGACAGCGAGTCTCGGAGGCGTTCGGGGCCAAGTACAATAACTTCAGTTTTGTCCGAGTTTAACATCAGAAAATTTCTGGTCATCCAGGTTTTTATGTCCTTAAGGCATGATTGAAGGTTAACTAACTGATCAGTTTCATCCGGCTTAATCGATAAATATAACTGGGTATCATCTGCGTAACAATGAAACTTTATGGAGTGCTTTCTAATAATATTGCCCAAAGGAAGCATATATAAAGTAAATAGAAGTGGTCCAAGCACAGAACCTTGCGGAACTCCGTGACTAACTTTGGTGTGCTTCGATGATTCATCGTTAACATAAACAAACTGAGATCGGTCTGATAGATAGGATTTAAACCAGCTTAACGCGGTTGCTTTAATTCCAATTAAATGTTCCAGTCTCTGTAATAGAATTTGATGGTCAATGGTATCGAATGCAGCACTAAGATCTAGCAAGACAAGTACAGAGACAAGTCCATTGTCTGATGCAATGAAGAGGTCATTTGTAATTTTCACTAGTGCTGTTTCTGTGCTATGATGCACTCTGAAACCTGACTGGAAATCCTCAAATATACTATTGTTATTTAGAAAGTCACATAACTGATTAGCAACAGTTTTTTCAAGGATCTTAGAGATAAAGGGAAGGTTAGATATAGGTCTATAGTTGGCTAAAACCCCTGGATCCAGTGTGGGCTTTTTAAGGAGAGGTTTAATAACATCTAATTTAAAAGACTGAGGTACATAACCTGTCAGTAAAGACAAATTGATCATATCTACAAAAGACGAACTAACTAATGGTAGAACATCTTTAAGCAGCCTAGTTGGAATTGGGTCTAAGAGACAGGTCGATGGCTTAGATGAAGAAATTGTCGACGTTAGTTGAATAAAGTCGACAGGAGGGAAGCAGTCCAAGTACACATCAGGTTTCACCGCTCCCTCCAACGCCTCTATGCTTGAAGATCGGTTAGCACCAGCTGAGTGCAGGACGTAATTAATTTTCTCTCTAATAGTCAAAATTTTATCATTAAAGAAGCTCATGAAGTCGTTACTGCTGAGGGCTACAGGAATACATGGCTCAATGGAGCTGTGGCTCTCTGTCAGCCTGGCTACAGTGCTGAAAAGAAACCTGGGGTTGTTCTTATTTTCCTCTATTAGTGATGAGTAGTAGGCTGGTCTGGCATTACGGAGGGCCTTCTTATATATTTTAAGACTATCTTGCCAGGCTAAACAAGATTCTCCTAGATAGTTGGAACGCCATTTTCTTTCAAGTTTTCGTGATGTTTGCTTTAATTTGCGGGTTTCATGCTTTCTTTTAGTGGGTATAAAGATTTCTTAAAAAAACACGATGGCATTGCTTTAAACCTATTTAATCCCCAGACACACTTTTATTCTGAAAGTGTGACATAAAACATCAAGTCTTTTTTTTCGACCATACGACCCCCCCCGTCAAATTCAGTGAACGTCTCCTCGCGGCCCGCTAGCTGTCTATTCAGCGACCTCATTCCAGCCGTGATTTGTGTGTCAGGTAGCGTTAAATGACTCGCCCGCGGACATTCAGCTTCCTTCCTAGTTTGCCAAGACGTGCTGCCGCTGTGACGTTAGCTATAGCAGCAGGAGAGCTGTGAGGGTCGCTGTCCGGATCTGCTGTGCTGGCTCTGGGAAGCCGTCTCGTCCTCTCTGGCTGTTAGCTTAGCAGCAGCTACTGTAGCGACAGTGTGCTAACCCACAACCTGGCTAACGTTACTTGCTATGTTGGCGTTCGCTCTATATCATGCTACTTGTCATGGTATTGGATTTCTCCAGAATCGCATACCCCACCTTTATCTAATTACACCCTCCTCAATATTCAGTGGGGCTTTTATTGGAGAATTTAAGTTTTTTTTTTAAATCTCTTCAAAAAGAGATTCTGTTGGATGAAAAGGGTATAAGATAAGGTGTGAATCCATCACCTGCTCTACTGCAGGTTCACCCAGCCATGTGATGGGGGTCTACATATCAACCCTTTGCATCTGCTGGTGTGTATCAGGGTGTATGGGAGGATTTGTGGGTGACGGTGTTCGGTCTCCAGGGACAGATGAATATCACCTTTGTAATCTATCACGATTAAATCGCATTTACAACATTTTTGCATGTATTTGAAATCCCATAAAAACACCAAAAACAGTTGTGTGCCTATTTTCTACTTTAAACACCACTCCTTTAACCTCAAAGACCACTTGACAGGGAGCATCAGTGGTTATGAGGAAAGTTCCACTTACAGGCGCTCCTTCTTAGGATTATCTTAGCCTCCTACAAGTGGGTAGGAGGCACTCGTTAATCTATGATCATTCCTGAGAGCATACTTGAGTTACAATGCTTTTGCTCAACTTTGCAATAAAATCCCTTTGGGTGACGGCGCCCACTTTAAGAACTCATGGTGCACAAAGCGGCGCTCCTCTTGGATACAGACCCACATGTATACGTACTGTCCATACGTGTAGACACACATGCACCTACGTGTGGACGACAAGTTGTCCAATCAGCCTCTAAAGGCACCGGCGCATCACCCTCCTCCTCGGGTGCAAAAATAGAAAACTAAATACGCTGCTGTCATCGCCGTCGCCCTCTATCAGAGTACAGTGTGTGGATGTGGATGTGCTGTATGAGCGCGTGTGTGCTGACATTATGATTGAGGTTCCTTGTGGAGTCCAGCTGCGGATACCAGCTCTTGGCTAATCGGGCAGCCTAAAAACCAGTCCGCTGAGCCAGTATTGGTTGGCTCAGTTTCCTAATTAGTTGTTCTGATGTCGAGGATTTTGGGTTAACTTAACTGAATTTGATTTTAAGTCAAGAACTGTTGTGTCATTGACAAGAGTTGCTCAGCTGTGACATTTGCTCTTTCAGTAACACGAGGAGTTTCAAGAATTACAGTCCAGTCATCAAGCAGCCTAACCTTCAGGGCTTAATTGCTGCAGCATTAGCAGCCATCTTGTGCGCAATGATGACATAAAAACTTAAAATCATCATCTGTGGCTGATGTGCCTTACAAGAAAGGCCTGGGGGCAGGGGTTAAAGTCCCTACTACGGTTTACACATTTTCATTTTTTCCCCTATCATGTTAGTATCGCATTAATACAAGGTTTGGTCCAAATACAATGCCTGGACATCCATTCATTCATTCAAATTGGTTTTGCATCGTAAAGCGCGTGCTTGATATGGATACGCAGTGCATCAGCCTTGACACAGTCCACAAAAAAACACACATTCAGACCTGAGGTGGTTGTGTGTGTGTGTGTGTGTGTGTGTGTGTGTGTGTGTGTGTGTGTGCACTCTTGAAGAGCACTGAACATTGGAGGGGCCTCTGCAGTTGAAAAGGCAGCGCAGAGAAATGCGAAACGAATCACCTCTGTGACAGCCGACAAACTGTGTGTGTCTGTTCTCTGCCAGCAGCCCTGTGTCCCAAAGATACCGGGCAATGTTGCCAGGCGACAGGTACCAAGTGTGTTGAGTTTCCGTGGAGACAGTCGGGAGGGTGAGGCTTTGATGAGAAGAACACGGTGTTTCTGACTCCCTCACACTCCCCCCCCCTTTATTCTCTTTTCTTTCTTTTTTTTTAAGATAATCAGAAACTTTTTACAGCCTTCAGTCAGGATTATCCTCCGTCTCTGCATTCAGCTCTGCTCTTTAACCATCTATGACCACTCTTCCATTTCGGTGTCATCGGTTTTTGTTTGCTTAAGTGTAGTTAACGCCGTGTCGCATGCACGTGCATCCAGACAAGCCAAAGTGAGCTTGTCTACTGACTGCTTCACACGTAAGGACGCAAGTGAGTTTAAAATTCAGATCTTTATTATTACAGACTTAAAAAAAAGGTACAATGCTTATGATTGACATGACATCAAGCACCGTTTTTTGATACGATTTGTGATTGGCACTTGTTCAGCAATTGCCATTCTATGTATTTACATTCTTTAATTACCCCTCTATTTTGTAGTTTACATCGTCAGCGGCCATTCTGGTGCTGGTGTCAAATATCCTTCACACGCCAGGGGATTCACAGGAAACTATGCAGCACGTAATCCAGTCCCACTGTTGCCTCACTCTTCACTTCCCGAGAGCCGTATCAGAGCTATTTTAACCTACTGCTAATGGAAACCGATTGTTTTTCTACTGCTGCTAGTTCACATTAGAAGCATTCAACTGGGTAGCGAACAGGGAACGCAATGTATTTGTCACCGCGGTTAACAATCACAGGGAACATGGGTCTAAAAATACAAAAAAAAACAAAACAGTGGACCAGTTTTAAATATTGATGGGATTAATGGCACAAGAGGGAGCAGCCGCACTGAACTGTTAGATGAAGAGCCGCAGGCAACAGGCTGCACACCTCCAAGCCCTCAACAAGCTACCCAACTTTACTGTGACCTGCTGCTGTGTGGAAACTAGCTGCGCTGTGGCAGCATGAAATAACATCACGGTTGCTCATGCTCAAAAGATTGTTTGTTTTTTTTTGTCTAATCGATCGATCGTTTTTGCCTACAAAATGGCGGAAACGTGTGAAAAATGCCCAGCAGCGGTTCCCAGGGCCCAAGGAAGACATCTTCAAAATGTTTGCTTTGTCCAATGCAAAATCATATAAAAACCCAGCAATCCCCAAATGTACCAGGACTGAAATCTCAAGGATTATAACTCCAAGGAGATTAATAATCATTTTCACTCCTTGATTCATTAATTCCGCTCAATGTTAGCACTAAATAGTAATAAACATAGACAATAGACTATACTAATGATGTACACCCCGCGCTCATTTGCAGCGGAGGAGTCGTCTAATGTTAATTGCACTGACTGTTAAATTGTCATTTTGTGCCTTTCTCCTCGAGTTCATTACAGCAAGAAATTGTCTTGGCCATTTAAAGGATAAAGGAAGTAATCATATAATGATATTAATTGTGACTCAAAAAAAATCATTTGAAAAATCCCAGAATTATAACGGAGCACACGAGGTTGTAAAAACCTCAAGCTAGTCAAGCATAGAGAGAACGGCACAAGGACTAGGGGTGATTTGGCACAGGTCTTGTAGTTTTTCCAGACAAACTAACAGCTATGGTTGGAGGAACACGTCGGTCGTTGCACATTGGAGGACACCGTCCTTTTGCTTTGTGTTTAACTCCCGCCTTCCATGCCAGAGCTGATGAGCACTAACAGTACCACCGCACAAAGCTGCCTGCATCCAGCCTCTCTCTTTTGATAGTTGTTATTCTTTTCTGCTACACAACCACGACTAATGGAGCTTGGCTCCTGATACAGATGTGACCCTCACTGCGATGTTGTTCAGCGGAGGCTCATTAGGAATACTGGCTCCATGCTTAATATATGAGTGGACTTGTATAACAGGTGCACCGGGGTCAGTGTGATCTTCTCCGGTCATGCATACATTTAGACGTCTGGCAGCCAATGCATGAAGATGAGCAGATGTGCAATGCAGCTTAAAAGTTGGCTTTTAACTTGAAATGTTGCTTGATGTAATGTAGTGGGCTAAAAGTTCAATATTGGTTCATAAAGTCTAGCACTTCTGACAACACTGAAGTGATGTTAAGGAAGGGGGCACGCCACTGACAACTAGTAAAAACCACCTTGTTAACTTTACTAATAACTAATAACATTACTCTTTTACTCACAGATTTTTTTGTCCTCTGGTGACTGATTAGCTCTCCCTTTAAAATGCAAGTTCACTTCTGTGATACGTTAAAAAAAACATCTCAAATTCCAAATCTTGATCTCAGTCTCTTGTTTTAACCTTCTGGCCTTAAATGCATTCAGTGTGCGCACACGGCAGAGCAAGGGCGTACGTTTGGTTTCTAAGAGGTTACGATAAGGTAACACTTTTTGAATCTGCACTGGCTTTCTGTAAACTGCCACCAATGACGTGTTAAAAAAAGGAAGATCTTACTGAACAATATATGAACAATAAATGAACATCTGTGCAAGAAATGCCATTCTGTCTAACCTCAAAATAAAGACAGAGCGCCATCGAAAGGGTAAAAATGGCACCACTTACGATGACGTTACGCCGCCCCTGACTGTACACACTCATTGTCATCAAATTGCAGTTAGAATGATTATGAACTGTAGCCTTCACAGATGACCTGCATAAGCTACTGCATTAGCTCCAAGCTGGCTCCTTTTACATTAGCCAGTGTCAGTTAACTCAGAATGAGGGAAAGCGAGGAACCACGAGCCGGTAATGTTGGCTCCCATTTTGTTCAACTAGTCAAATAAATTACATAACAAAAAGTAATAATTCCTGCTGGATTATAAACATAACCACAAGATTATTATTATACAAAAATCACTGACTCTCAAACCATTATTCCGTCGCCAATGGTCACTTTTACTGGCGTGGGGATGGGACGATATATACGATTGTGTGTGTAAACAAAGAACAACAATACCCTAGTATTCACTGAGGGCAACGGGCCAAGCAATGGATCAGAGAGGTTTGAACTCAGACAGATTCATTTTAGTCTGAATGTCAAATAAACAGTGACAGCCCTAGTTGGTAGAGATATTCAGTGGCGGAATATGACTAAGTGTGTTTACTCAAGTAGCGTACTTAAGAACAACATTTCGAGGCACTTGTATTTTATCTGACAGCTTTAGTTACCTTGCAGATTTAGATCAATAGTGGAAAATATAAATCAACTAATAAATTATGATTATTATAGGTTAAGCTACCCAACACTATACGGTAGTTCAAATTAGCTCCATCATTAATGATGCTTACACATTAAAGCTTCAATAATCAGAATCCAGTAATATTATTCTGAAATGGGCCATTCTGCATAATGAGTAGTTTTAGTATTTTAAGTATATTTTGATGCTAATTCTTTCTTTTAACTTTTGCTTTTAGCAGAGTATTTTTAGTATTGCTACCTGTTTTTCAGTTAAAGATGTGAATATGTCCTCCACCGCTGGTGATACTTTAGTTATGAGGCGCCTACAGTATCCATACGACCCCTTCGAAATCTACATCTCTGTGATACTGATGATGCTGATGATCAGTTCTCGCAGGGCCAATCTCCCCTCCCTCTCTCCATTTCTCTGTCTCACTTGCTCTCTATTGTGTGGAAATAAGGATAAGCGACAATTAGTAGAAAGAGACCTGCGGTGAAGTTGGAATATCACTGTGCCTGCGAATGTATTACCAAATACTGTTAATGAGTGCAGTCTGGCACGGAAGTCTCACAGCTAATAGAGACTCTAGTTAGGGACGTTCACCTCAAAAAAGACCCACAGCGGCAAGGAGAAATGAACCAGATCTGATTTACCGAGAAACCGTAAGAGGAGCTGAGAACACACACACACACACTAATCAGTAAGGCTTGCCAAACGTCTTTAATCATGAATCTTGGAATATAACTAAAAATCAAGCTCGCTTTCCTGAGAGGCCTGAGACACTGGTTGTTAGTGACTACGCGTTTACTGTGTGCATCTGTGAGCCCGTGGAAGCACGTGCTAGCTCAAACACATGGCGATAAGAGCATGAGGGAAAATAAGAACATGAGCCAGTGGCACGGCCAACACTTCGCTTTCCACATCCAGCGTCCTCTTCGCATACGTTGGCCCTGACCCGGTCACAGCATTAATGGCTCATTAGGAAGTAGTCGAGCTGTAAAAGGAAGTTGATTATTAACAGTCCCACCCCCACCCCCCCTCCTTCCCCAAAGTGCTGCATTCTGCTGTTGCCATAGTAACCTGGCTAAAGAAGCTGAGTGGTGGCGAAGGTCAAGCTCCTGTCAGTGCAAAGCATAGGACACGGTCCCAGAACTGTCCAGTGGATCTAACTGCCTTAAAGTGAACGTGTTTAGAGCTGAATTTGCTACGAGGGGCCGTTTAGGCCATAAATCATACTTTCCCACACACACACACACACACACACACACACACACACACACACACACACACTCATCTGGGCCATAAATCATAATTACTTAACAGATACCACTGTACTCTCTCAGAAGCCCTATCGTCTTCACTCACGCACCGTCGTACTCTATGAAATACACCGTCATCAACGGTCTAAATGTGTGTTCACACTGAACCTGAAGCAAATTTTAGACTATTTTAGGCGATGGAGAGATGCAGGCTTTATGGCTCTTAACTGCCAACGTAGAGAGGCAAGAAGAACAGGAGAGAAACTGAGGGAAGATAGCAGACACTGGCGAGTTCTGAGATCGCTCACAGGCTGAGCTGCCAAATAAAAACATCACAGATACAAACGGTTGGCGTGTACGTAGCAATGCAAGCTACAACTGACTTCTGCACATCGACTGCTCTTCAGAATACGCAGTGATGACTGAGCATGTTGGGTGTAAAAGAGTGAAGTTCTCTAGTGCCGTGCGAGTCGATGATGGAGGAGAGAAAAGCAGTCTATGAAGGAGAGTGTGATGGTAAAAGAAAGTATGATTGAGCTTATACGAGGGTATAATAGTGTGTGTGGGAGTATAGTGGTTTAAGTGGGGGATTATAATGTGTGTAAAAATTGTTTTTTTTACCCAAACAGCCTCTCATAGTTTTCAGCCCTTGTGTCAAATAACCTCGAGCCCCTTGATTCGAACCAACTTTTATTCTTTGCCCACAACACCAGTCCTAAATAAATAATAAATGTGTTTGGGGTTTTTTGTATGCTTGGTTGCTGCCGTTGTTTTGTCTGGGTAGGTCTTTGTTAGAAACAATGCGTGGCGTCGGCGATAGCCCGCAGTGGCAATTTATGATTCCAATAGACTGCCCATCCTTCACCCACCGAGGGGAAAAAAAACCCCCGTAAAGCCTGGAAGCAGAGAACAAAGCCACATCAGAGTTTGTCCAGGATCGACGGGGGGGCAAAATAGAAAAGCAACACAAAAAGTGAAAGGCAAGACAAAGGCAGAGAAAGAGAGCAATGCAACTACACATTTGGTATTTACTTTACAAAGCAGGAGAATCCCGTCAGAATGAAACAAACAGATATTAAAGTTACTGCGTCAATTCTCTCTAGATTCATCTCTACTAAAATATTGATGGTGCCCACCGCTTCTGCATCAAGCAGTGCTTACTGATAGGCTTATCGAAAGATAGATAATACAGCAACTGCCTCGATCTTATCGCGAGATGCGGTAGCTGAAGCAACAAGCAGCGCTGTGGGCTAGTTTGGGGACACTCGGCTGTGACAGATTCATTGAGCATGGCGTGGTGTTGTCCTGCTGCAAGTCTCTGATGAAAGACACAATTAGGGAAATCGCTTGCGGGGCACCGCAGAGAGGAACTCAGAGGAGGTAATAGAGCAGTGAGAAGGAATGAAAAAAAAAAAAGAAAAAGACCGACAGAGTTTGTGTGTGTCAGCATGTGTTTGTGACCGAAATGAAACGTGGTCAGTGCAGCGGCACTAAGAGAGCATCTGAAATTGATTTCAAGTAATTATGAGCATGAGGGTCAGTCAGGACGCATGGGTTGCGTGTGCGTGCGTGTCTGCGCGCGTGTAAGTGTTCATGGAAGGGACGCCCGCACACACAGGATGGCGCCTGTCCATCAGCGATCGGACCCGGTCTCAAGCAGAGCCAAAGCTCGTCAGACCTCTTTAGCAACCAAAATCCCACCAGATCGTAAAAATGGAAGTGGTTTGCATCACCTGTACTTCCAATACGGACTATCAAATTTAATTTTTTAACACTTCCATGGAGCATGATCAGAATATATAATTAGAGCCAAGACACTGGGAATCTAATGGGACAATACGCCAATATAGTTTATTGATTTTTAACCCTACAAATGAACAAATCGCCTACCGTGTATATGTATTTCTTTGGTTCATCGAGTGTTATTGTGATGTGTTTTCACTGTCAGGTAGCCACATGCTAAGCCGATATTAGTGATAATATCACACAGACACAGGGTCTTGCATGCCACCAACTGTCCTCTTTTCTAACCTGACACCATTTATGCTACAGTTCACGTGTACACTTCCGTTTGGCCCCTTTACAGAGCCACACTCTTCAACATACGCGACCTCGGGCGCCATTCTGAATTCGATTTCTTCAGCGTTGGCCATTGTGGATCCAAGCAACCATTGGTCATTCTGGTTATAGTTATTAATTTAATGATCAATGAGTTACAAATTGAAGGTTTAGTGTATTTTATGAGACTGAATCAATGAATTGTCTACCCTTTTCCCTTGTTTAACGGTGGTGCCCTGATGACTTTATTAAGTTATTATTTATGATTATCTTTGACAATTTTGATTGATTGCACCTCCACAATTTGGTGTGCCCTTTAACCATTGTAAATCCCAACACCGCTATGGACAGGGACCTTCCAAAACTCCTTTTTTAGTGGTCAAAAATAGCTTTTAGTTCGGATGAAATGGAATCTTTGCTTTCGAGCGGATGTGGTATCAGTCACTCGTAACATGACAGCAGGCTAATGGTCTCTCGACTGTATATTTACTGTACCAAGCGACATAGCGTGAAATACTGATCCATGATTACCAACCTTGAACGTGTTTCGTGGTACACTGACTGAAGCGACGTGTGTTATGATGGAGAACCTTAAAGCCTGTGGCTGTGTGTTGGTGGACGTTCAAAGAAAGGTCACACGATGGCAGTGGAAAAAACCCTCTGACCTTTGCATCAATGTCTGTGGATGGTTGTGGTGCGCTGAGGGAGTGACTAATAAAATAGCAGTCTAGTCCTGCAGACACAATTAAAGAGTGCCGCTTGCATGAACAGTAAGAATTAAAAGCATAAGCATGGTTCTTTATTACTGCATACCAGACAACCTACCAAGAAAAGGGTGCAAACCTATGTATTTGTATAGTAAGAATAGACAAACAAGGGATAAAAGTAGTGAATGTAGAAAATGGCATAAAACAGTAGGAAAAGATTTAGGAACTGCAGATTGACTTTATCTATTCAATTCAATTCAATTCAATTCAATTTTATTTATATAGCCCAGTATCACAAATCACATTTGCCTCAAAGGGCTTCACAATCTGTAACATACGACACCCTCTGTCCTTAGACCCTCGATTCGATTAAGGAAAAACTACCCAAAAAAACCCTTTTAACAGGGGAAAAAATGATAGAAACCTCAGGAAGAGCAACAGAGGAGGGATCCCTCTCCCAGGACGGACAGACATGCAATAGATGTCGTAAGTACAGAATAGATTTATAGCATCAAAACTATAACATATACAGCCATGATGGCCAATAAAAGTGCCAATAATCTCTTGTCAGCGTCTTGTGTCCAGGAGTGAGAGAGGAGTTTAAGAGACTGGTAGCTACTGGGAGGAAGGATCTTCTGTGGTGTTCAGTGGTGCACCTTGGTTGTATCCTTTTTGCTGAAGTTGCTCCGGTGTTCAAAGAGTACGCCACCGATTTAGCATTAACAGTGACGGACTCACGATGGACAGTTTAAAAAAAAAAAAGTTAGTAAAATCAATGCAGCAGAAACACAGAAGCCGTCTTTTTTGTTACTTCACACATTTTAACCATCAGGAAACTACAGGTGTGTAATAGACATGGACATTCAACAGGACAAAGACAAAAGAAAGACAAAAGCCTCCTCAGGGGTCGCTGGAGAGCTGAAGGGCAGGCGTGGAGGCTAAAGACGGGAGGCTGCGTGAGGTGAGTTTGACTCGCAGATCACACTCCTTCTTAGAGTCATAACTCAGTCAAATCTGAACACACAGGCATGAAACCCACTGATTATTCAGTGTGACCTACACTTCCCGAGGATATCATTATCTCTGATGTCCATCGCGATTAAACATTCATAAATCCACTTCGAAATCATAGGGGGGAAAAAAAAGAAGCTTGAGAATTTGCCTGAGAATCATCAGTCGGTTTTTAAATTGTATTCAATATGAAAGGAAATCCAGTGATAGTTGCCTGTACATCCATGGGTACATTGCAAACAGGACCAGCTAATAGCTAATAAAAAACCCCCACAAGGCTCAGAAGAGAATAACAGTACATACCTGTCGCTGATATTACAACAGCCTTTTGATGAGCTTATACAGGGTCGTGCTCTCCCGATGGCTTTAATTCTCTCTCTCGTCAGATTGGTTCTCAAATAGGCCTATATGTTGGCGTTAGCATGTTTTTTAGATGAGCAGAAACATTTTTGACTTCCTGCAGTCATAGGAGGACACATCAGGTGAACAGCAGCACCTTTTGGTACCTGAGGCTGACGTTCTTCACGCCATTCACCAAATGGAGGGGAAAAGCATCCCTTACCATTGCCCTACAGACAGACCGACAGACGGAGCCTGTCCCTCCGAATCAAGGCTATAACATGGAAAGATCAGTGCCACTGGACGGTGCTCACAGTGCATGCAAAAGTGAGAAGGAAACAACGTCCTTTTCTTATCGTTTGGGCGTCTGTGCACAAGTGTGCGTTAAGGATAAAAAGAGAAAATAAAGGAGAAAGGAAGTCTAGAGGCCTCCCAACGCTGAATGGACCACATGGCACTTTATATATGGTCCATTTTTCAACGTGAGTAGGACAACGCTCTTGACAAAGCCTCTCATTCACCCACGCACACTCTCAGAGAGCTGCCATGCAAGGCATCGGCCTGCTCATTAGGAACAATTTGGCCTTTCAGTCACAGCCATTAGAACACACAGTTGAACCGAGAAAAAATTCTCTAGTACAACTTTTATTTATTTATATATATATTTATTTTAGCTTGAATTCAGCAAAACAGCGTATCCTGTGCTGCCTTTTAACAGGTTGGGAAAAGAGCAGCATCAGATGCAGCGGAGGACGAGAGATTAAACAGGAAGGGGTCAAAGGAGAGCGACACACCTCTCCTTTAACTCCAGTGATCCCACCACATATAAATATATAAATGAAGACGTAAGGGTGAATTGAATCCTTGACCTGCCAAGCTGATGCCTTTCTCTGAATATGAGGTGACTACGCCGCGTGACAAGTTGATCCCTGTTCAGTCTCACCCGTCATAAAAACACAAGTCGCATCATAATGGTGTCATTAGCCATCGTTCATTCAGTAATTGCAGCGGCTTAGCAGTGGAGCTTGTTGTGTTAGCGGAATAATTAACCTGACTTATTTCCTTCCCCAAGACATTCTTGCTCAACAGATTTACAAAAGCGCCACGAGATTGCCTTTCTGCAGCCCGGTGCTTTGGTCAGGAGGGCTGTCAGCCAGCAGTTATTTCGGAGGTTCTTTCGATCCACCACCCGGCCACATGATCTCAGATTGTGCAAGGTCATGATGTAATATAATGCAACATATATTTAACACTATAATACACAAAGCAAATTATTACATTTCTGTTTTTGTGCTCGTATGTTTTCTGATGTGCAACCATTCCATAGGTGAGTGTGCAGCCTCTTGGACACCCAATACGGAAATACAATCAATGAGACGCCGATGCGGAAGCATGAGTGAAACGCTATTAGCAAAAACAGCTGACACAAGCAGGTCTTTAGTGTTACAGTTGAACTAATGCTGACAAGAGGCAGAAAGGAGCCACATGGAGCTTACAAATAAAAATAGAATGCAGCTGTGGCCACGAGGTGCTCTTTGTCTCTGTGCCTCACTCAGGATACGTCCACACTTGGACTCGATCCTGTTAACATGTGAAAACGAGGTGCGCCCAAACATTTGGGTTTTCAGGTTGTTTTCATAAAGATCTTCATCCACCCGAAAATGCCTGAGAACAGCAAAACTCTCGTTCTCCGTCCTCTGTTTTTAAGGTTTGTCCACTCCAGAGACCATTTCTGAAAGTATTTGGTGTGAAAAACGCCAGCTTAGTGTGGACTTGAGGCGAAAAAAAGAGAAAAAAGGCTAAGTGTGGACATCACTCACATGTGCACTCATGCTTACAATAGGAGGAAGTTACGGCAAAAAGAATCAAAAGAGAAAGGAGAGGAATGATGTGAGTGAGAAACTAAGAAGACAAGAGTGGGGTAACTGAGCGGCTAAAGGCAGATGGGGATCATGGGAAAGGGTTTAGGGTTTCATGCGACTGTGCTATGGCTCAACATGATCCATGCACGCTGGGTAATTCAATCATATGGAGAGTTGGAAGAGGGAGAATTCAGAGAAGAAAGAAATGATACGAAGGGACAGGATGAAAGACGGAGAAGCAAGGGCAGGAAAGGGGATGGAAGTCAAAAGGAGGAGCCTAATCAAAAGATTAGGGGGAAAGAGATGGTGAAACATGGAAGAATCCCTTTGAAACCCTACATAAAACTATGAGTTAAACAGAGACATGGAGTGAAAAGTGAGGGGAAAGTGAGTTGGGTTTTGAATAAAGGAGCAAATTACTAAAAAGGAACTGAAAGCCTGAGCCAACTAGCAATCTCCTGAAAATAACCACCTTTGAAATAAAGCGTTAGACTCACAATTCCGCATATTGAATGGAGTGGATAGCAGTCATGCCCGAAAACTGCCCTTTCCTTCCATTGTTATTCTATCTCCCCGTCGCTCCTATTTTCACTTTCTTCCCGTCTCTCACCCTCTCCGGCTCACCGTCCGCCTGAGCCAGTGTTTAATTTGCGCTGGTATTGTGTGGCTCAGCATCAACCTCTGGGGGAAAAGCTCGCTCTGAACAGGTGGCGTGGTTTCCAGTATCACACACAAATACATACATGCATGCACAGCACATCTTGCGAGTCTCCTAATGTACGAACACATGCACACAAGGCACACACACATATGGTGCACGGTGCGCTCAAGTGTGGTAAGAGAGGGGCAAGCTGTGTGTGTTTATGGTTATTGGATTTGGACAGCCAGTCAGGTCTTTAATAAGTTATTTCTCGGATTGTGCATGAAGCTAGAAGTGCTGTGCTCTATTTTTAACCACTGTAACCCTCTGTCACAGATCTATGAGGCACTTTCTGGAAGTAGCGGTCTTATAGACTTGACTCCAAATTCCCAGACTGTTAAAATCTAAAACCAAGTAGGAACCAATAAACCATGAAGCATCATCTGGTAACGGAACGCTTCCAAATCCAGCCTGTCAACCTATATGTATGTCCAGGTGATAAAGCACCCAGCAGGGCATTATGGAAATCACCCTACTCATCATTCATAGAGGATTCATCATGGTGTTGTCTCGTGGCGGCATGGCCAGGCTGAAATACGACTGTTATTCCACAGTCTGTCCATGAAACGTGCTTCATACTCGCTGCTTTGACTGCGTCCCGTGGACTTGCTCCGTGCGACTTAATTAATCATCTATTTTCTCATGCAGTTTTTTTTTTTTTTTTTACAAACTGCCAGTAATCGCTGAGATGAAATGTTTCAACAACAGCCTGCTGTGCCGTCAACAATTCTCTCTCAATACCCATGTGGGGAATGGCCATTGAGGATTTTGTCTTTATCTCTGAACCCCATTTAGCTTTTATTTTCTTCCCATTAGAAGACTTAACTGAAGATGAGCCCATTCAAAGTTTTTTTTTTTTTTTTACTGGCAGTAAGTTGTGACCAGTGTGACAGGAAGGTTCACTGTAAAAAGCTGTAAATATCTGTAGAACAGACTTATTTGTATGAATACAGTAGCATTATACAGTATGTAAGGGTGACGGTTGGAAAAGAAAAAAACGTTGCGTGACTTGTTGATGTCCTCACCACAGCAACTGCTCATCTCCTACGACTGTAGTAGTTCCACAGAAGACATTGAAGAACTCCTGTAGTGACTCAAAGTGATAACCTGAGAAACTAATATAACCAGTTGTCCGGTTCAGGGCAGATTTAAAATGTGTTGTTCTAAAACACACCTCAGCAGTGATGCTCAATATTCCTGAAAAGACAGAGGAAAAAGAGATGTTATAGAATAAATAAAAAAAGATATTCTAATGCGGGAGCGCCTTGGGAGCCAAATGGTTACAGCGCTTGTGCCACAGGACCACAACGGTCGCCGGTTCGATTCCAGCCAGGGACCTTTGTTGCATGTCATACCCCCTCTCTCATTTCCTGGCTACCTCTTCACCGGTAGCACAAAGCACACATGTTAAAAAAAAAAATGGAACCAAAAGAATCGTTCGTGAGTCGGTTCGCTAGTGGCGGGTGAACAAAACGAACCGGGTTATTTAAAAGAACCGGTCTTCTCATCACTAACAGCTTTGAAGTCACAATAAAAAATGGCATTTAGAGCGTCTTTATCCTCAATCACATAATGTTTTTCCAAGTAAAACTGAATATGTGAGCGGGGTATGGTTATTACAGGGCTTTGATCAAATTCTTGAGATTTGACTGAATCGCTCAAATGTTTGTGTAGCTTAGTGAATACAGAGTGAGACGGAGCAGTAGAGGACCTTTTATCCCACCTGAGATCCAACATAGGCCGCCTACTATGGTATCCCCTGCTAGCTACTACGACCCAAGAGCTAACAGTCAAGTGCTGTTTTAGATGATGGGTGGTTAGTTGGTTGCCCCAGGTCGTATTCGATTGGATACGTTTACGTGTGCGACGTCTACGTTCAAGATGAGTCATCAAAAATAGTTTAACATTTTACAGGAAGAAAAAAAGATGGGGATTTTTGCCATATATTCGACACATACCTAAAGGTAATTGATTCCTTTAAAGACACTACTTGCGGTGTTCAAACATCACATCTCTGGTTGCCTTGCATTCTCTGCAACCACAGATTTGGTGGGACTCTTACCCAGGATGATGTCATTGTAACAGACTTCTCTAAAGTGGAACTGATGTTGTAAATTCTTTGTTTGTCCGTGTTTGGTAGCCCTGTCCCTTTAAGCTGTACTCACACGAAAAACACAAACTAACACGGACCTGGGAACGTTGACCCATAACATGAGGAGTTAACTCATTTTAATTCATTGAATATCCTCACTGTACGACGCATCTTGTAGCTCTCAAGCTCCGGGACCTAAAAACTGGAGACGACGAGTTAAAATGATGGAAGTACATGGCGGCGAAATCGACCGCCGAAGATGTTTGTCATTCCAAAACCACCACCTAAATTCCTTGAGCCGGGGAACTTTTAACATCCTGAGTAGAAATGACAAACACAAATGAAACACCTTGCTCATAAGAGTTGACACAACGTTAAGTCCGTTGTAACCAATTTGATGTGCTCTTCATAATTTTGATACTCCTCTGCATGTGTTGGCCTTGTGTCAGGATAGCTGTACCTTTAGCTATATAAATAAAACATTTTAACTTGTTCAATTTGAAAACTTGATGATAGTAAGAGGCCATTTTTACTGAACATAATTAAAGTAGGGATGATACTAAGTGGGGAAGAAAATTAAGGTTGCACTTTAATAGATCCCTGCTGTGGTCAATAGATAAAAAAAGGCATTATGTTGAATGTAAGCTGCCAAACACCATATCTGTTCTGTGAATTCAACGCCTTCTGTAAAGGTCCACTCTCTCCCAAAGGGATTTAAAAAGGATCAATATATGCACTGGCAGTACAGAGGTTCAATTACCAACGATCACTTCTCTCTCCACGGGTGGCAAGGGCCCTGAAAAAAACCCCAAAACAAAACAACACTATTTTCCACAACCCTTCTGGCTGAAAACTTTAAATCATAATGTAATTTGCCCATTTTTCTCGACATTAAATCATTTGTACCCACATTAAAAATCTGTGACTAGAAATTACAGTTCGACATTGGCAGGAGACTCTTCAATAACACGAGCAACCAGAAAACAGAACGCAACCGAGCCAATTAAGTCAACAAAGCTGACAATGGACTATGACCACAATCTTTATCTGATCATCAGGCCCGCCTCTGCTATAGACCGCAATAGTTTGATGAGCTTCCTGATAAACTGATACAGAATCTGCTCCAGCGGAAGGCATCAGATTATCCAACGATGACTCTGGCTCATTGGGGGGTAAGACTGAGTGGAAAGCGGAGCACAGCCTGCGGACGTAGGCGAGGACTGTTCCCCTACGTCCATTCTGGAAATAGCAGCTTCACACCACAGCGAGGGAGCTGAATGTTTTCTTGCTGACGACGCGGTCCTGTGTGTCGAGTGCGGACAACAAAAGGTAGGTCATCCTTCAGCTGAGCTAAGGGGCTAAATAACTGGACAGATGCAACATGTCTTCTTCTCTCAGGGGATCAGGAAAGATGGAGAGAGAGAGGCTGTTTTTCTCTTTGCCTCTGATCACTGAAACCCATGAGGTTTGCAGGATTGAGTAGAACGACCTGGAGTCCAGAGATCGGTGGTTCCTTATTCAACGGCAAACAACGTCAGTAGGCTCCAGCTGACTTTGATGCTGCAATAAAAGGCTCAATCAGTTTTTCAATGGACTGCCTCTTAGAGCTACAGCAGGCCGCCTTTTTGTTTTGCCTGGAATGCACACAGCCACTAAAGTGGGAATGCACAGCTAGGAGATGTATAGCTCTCCAGTGGTTAGAAGCAAAGAGAGTAGCTGGTCCCTGGCTGACACAAATGCAACCAGAGTGAATGTAAAGCGCAAGATGTCATAAAGTCCAGTCTGCTCCCGCATCTGTCGGCTTTCTTCTTCACTTTTGTTTAATGAAAAGCAAGCTCAGGCTGAAAAACATGGCACAGGGGGAGCTATAAAGCAAATGAGGCATACCCAGAACTTTCCTGTTCTGCTAACCGTTAACAATTTACTATTTGGCCCTATTTGCAAATTACAACATCCCCAACATGACTGGTGGAGTAGGTGCATAGTCTTGATGGACAAATGCGCTGGTCATGGTGATGAATATTGATTTGAGTGGTCCCCAAATGAATGCATGGAGCTGTAGGCAGCTAATAGGAATTTAACAAAGAAGGTGGCACCAGCTGGCTGCTTTCCAAAAAGCAAGCCAGAGAGAGAAAAAGGGAAGGGAAAGAAACAGAGGTGGTGGGAGAGGAAGATAGTGACAGACAAAGTGAATCACTGGATGAGTAAGAGGTGAGACACAGGTAAGAGTAATAAAGACAGTCGATGTCGGACCTCAAAGGTCGAGAGGCAGGAGAGACGGTAAGAGAGGGCAAGGGTGAGGAAAGGAAGGACGGAAGGAAGATGGATAAGAAAAGTAAAAGGGGGGTGGAAGAAGGGGAGGAATTCTAATTAGGCCAGTTTTCTTTGGGGATTTCCTGTAGATTACAGTGCTGCCAGAAGGACTGACAGAGAGCAGAGGGTAGAATCCGTGTGATGAGAAAGATTGCGGGAGAAGACTTGGGGAAATTAAGACATAAAAGAGCGTTTAAAGAGCCAACACACAGACACTGGAAAGAGCTATAGCTTCCAGACTGGGCCTGTCGCCATAAGGATTGATGCTGTGCAGTGCAGCTGTGGTGGCAGAGAGGGGGTGGGGAGCGAGGGAAAATAAGGGGTCTAGGCAAAGAGAACAATTAAATCAAAATGAGGATGTAGCAGATGGACAGGAAGAATGGAGAGGGTGGCGATACAGAGAAACAGAGGAGAGATGGCCAAATTTATTGGCATGGCTGCATCCAATTCAACATTGCTAAAGCATATGTTAACACAAACTATACAATCATAATAAACAATACAAAAGGGAATGAAGAACAAGAGGGCCTATGGAAGTTAGGCAAGAGTAATACAAGATATAAACATACAACAATTATTTTTATTATCATCCAACCAAGTTCCCGGTATAGCGAGTACTAGGGTTGTAACTTTTTATTAAAAATTCAAACTTCTGACCTCGCTTGACCTACTGCATGCCCGATCAGTGACCTAAGCTAATAAATAAACCTGGAGGAGGACGCTGGCGAGCAAAGCGGTGCTGGTTGGATAGTCGAGAAACGAGAGCATCTGAGAAGCAGTGTATGGAAATATAATAAAAGCTAACATTTACTAATTAGCACTAAACACAAAGTACAGCTGAGTCGTTAGTTTTCGCAGGTATCTGGTCATAAACCAAAGTGTTGGACAAATTTAAACCCGACGATGGGAAATTTCATGGCAATCTATCCAACAGCTTTTGAGACATGTCAATAAAGACCACAAATGTGAACCTCATGTCCACCTCAATACTTGTGATTGTATCAAAACGTGGGGAAAACAAAGAAAAAAGAAGAGAAGATCAGGTGAAGATCATATTCTCGACCCAATCCCAGCCACGTGTGAAGGAGCGCTCTCCTCCGCCATCATCAAAAGAACCGATCGCCGGAAAAACTTCAGGAAAAAATAAAGGGAGACTCGCAGAATCTAGCAAGTAGCATTGAAGGTGTTCTGGAGGATCATGATGGCCCAACACCTTAGGAAGACACTTTCCCTTTAATGCGTCATCCATCGGTATACGAGCAACAAATAACATTCATACACCATCATCTTGGAACCCACGGACACGTTTACATGCTCAATGTAAAATTTGTCAGGATCAGTGCTAGCTACACACGTTCCCAGAACAGCCTATTTAAACGCCAGAATCTGACAATCTAGCTGCTTTACGCTTCTGAATCTCTCAGTTTAAGCAGATTCATGGATGATTGTTGATCATTTCCATACAGTTAGTTTGCAATCACATTCAATTGTCCTACAAACAAAACCTGCCTTTTCTGAAGCTCATAATTTTCTCTTTTATTGCGATTGCATCAGAGGGGTGCCGATTAGACTCGTTTTTTGAGACTTTTCGTTCAAATGGGAGTGTTGTATACTGAATTGAAAAAAATACATTGTAAGATAGTAAACATAATAACAAGAACAGGGATAACACCGGCTGTCAAGAAAAGGTGTCTCCGGTCTCAGAGTAGGTTAGAGTTGTCAATAAAGCTCAGCTTACACGGAACTGCAGTTTGAGACAGAGGTGCAAACTCAGCAATATGGTGAAAATCTCTCTTCTGTAGTCGTGAGGATTGGCTTGATATACAACCAAGCAGAGTGGACGTGGCCCTTGGGAATGTCCTGACCCCGCTATCTTCAAAATTCCTGAAATCTTATGAAACAATCGTGAAGAAGATAGGTTGAAGATTGGGTTATATATTCAGAGCTATGCATTTGTTTGTGGTTATGTAGCCAACTGTGGTTCCCGGAAAATAAAGGATTTTTACCGTCTTACTACTTACAACCTAAAAAAATCAATGTATGTAGTTTTTGGTTCTAGTCTCTCTGTAGCTGCCTTATAAATAATTCTGTTTGCACCGGAGTCTCACAGTCTATTCTGTGGTAAGGCTCATCACTATTTCTCAAGAGAGGCCTTGAGAGGGTTCCTTCTTCAATGTAGTAGACTTAGTCTTTGTTTGGGCACCGCGGTTCTGTGTATAACACTGCAAAAGTAAGTAGCAGACAATTTACGGAGCCCATGGTGGTCGGTGATTGGTCATCGGTGGCAGTGGCTCCGCCATGTTTTACAAACTGTGCTTGTTGGTTGGTCGATTCAACCTGGCTCTCTCAAATTGCCAACAGCTTTAACAAGAGTGAGAAATGCAGGGAAACTCAAAAGATCCTCAAAAGATGTTAAGTTAGACAAAATGCAGCACATTGTCCCACTGCACTACAACTCTCCGCTTGGCACTCTGCAGAGGACTTTACCAGCCAAATAGGAGACTGTGTCTTATTCATTTAGCTGAACACCAAAGCAAAGTACAGGCCTTAGATGCTTTATCAAGCTGACTGAAAGAACCCTGCTTCCTTATGTGGCTTCCCTTTACATACTCTTGATAAAGTGTTTGTGCATTTGGCAGCAGGTTAATCTCACCGGGTCGTAAAACAGGAACAATCCTCCACCAAAAATGATGGATACTTACTGCCTGTGGAAGACCTTTTGCAGACTGATCAGGCCCAAAGGCTTTATGAGCACAGAGAACAGCAGAAGCAGCTTCAAGAAGAATCTTAAAGACGAAGCCCATGATGTGGTTTAGTTAAAAACAGCATGGTGAATGCTGTATATAAATGTAATCTTTCATGTGTATGGTCAAGCGATGTATCTGCTTTTGATCTCATACATTAGCTGCGGTGGTTGGGCGTAGAGATGGTGGGCTGTGGGGGGGGGGGGGCAGGTGAGACCGAAGACTACACATTGTCATACCCTTACATCACCTCCTGGTTATGACAGAAAACCACGGAGGCTTACAAATCAATGAGAAACCTTGCTTGCTACACTGGACGCACACAGCCAAACGTGTTGCGTGCATGTGTGCACAGCGGTTGGGTCTTTGCGACTATGCAAGAGTGTGGCTTGCTCCCACACCTCCAGAGAGCAGCAGTAGATCGATAGTAATTCCTTTTACCGGCGACCTTTCCTAGTATGACCCACAGCTCCCAGAATGCCCTTGAGGAAACGATGCTCATTGTCGCATGGACAGGCAACGTTTTATATCCGTGACAAGAGTTCAGCAAGGAGCTCGATCTCCTTGCTTTAGGCTAATGGGGGTGGTGAAGGAGAGAAGAGTGGCTAAAATGGAAATGATGTAAGAAACCATTACCCTCGTAACACTCCCCTACAAACACACACATACATGTGCATACAGTATATTGAGACGAGATTTTTACAAAACAAGTGTAACTTGTGCCTCTTGCATGTTAACATTAAACACATAATTTGAGCTTCAAATGGTTACTATGTCTACTAGCAAAATCTTGCAATACAGAATTTAATTTTGTCAGTGATTTTACCTTTATTTGATAGTTGTAAGGCATATAGAGCCCATCACCAGGGCAGACATATTAGACCAGGCTTGTATCCCCCTAGGAGAGTGTCTGTAAATATTAATGTATAGCCTATCTGAGAGAGACAATAACTATACTGACATCCAGAGTGATTATCTATGTGTACTAATCCGTCTGTATCAGTAGTGTCTGTGTGTCATTTGTAGGCTAAGAGAAGTCTTTGACCTTGGTCAAGGTAAGACCGTTGGCCCTATTAACTTGTCAGTTAATGGTTGCTGAGCTTGGCTGCACATTAGTACTGTTAGTTTCCTTTGATTATGACTTTCTTTTATAGTGAATAGTTTTACTGAGACCGGGCTTGTATCCCCCTGATCCCGAAATGCTTGTAAGCAGCTCCTAAAATTAGACAGTACATTGATAAAAATTGACTGATTGAATTCTAGTGACTGCTCTGAGGTTTATTGAGCTGCAGGTAATCACAAGTGCCAACTTTTATCAGCTTTAAGATGCCATGATTTAACCCCAGTAGACAGGATAAATGGTCAGTACCTGAGACTGTAAATCCAGAGGGAAAGTGGAAATATTGCTTTCTCGCGAGACACTGAGCAGCACTTATGTATACGTGTATGTAACACATACAGCACGCAGGCTAATATAGCCAATGGAGTAAAAACAGAACAAAAATCCATCTGTAATTAATCAATATTTGAAAGAGCACAAGGACATATACATGATCGCACTCTGTTTAAAAAAAAAAGGTGCCATGCCACTGTTCCGACGGCCCATTATTTTGAAACCCCAATAGTCCGGAGGCCCATTCGACTTACAACCCGTTATTCCCCAAAAACAAAAGGTCTTTTGATTCAGCACCACAAACAGGGCCAGCAGTCACTCAACTAACAACTGCAGGGAGAGTGTTTGTTTTCGGGATAACGGGCTGCCGGACAAATGGGCTTTCGACCCAATGGGACGTTTGTCGGACTATTGGGGTTTCGGGAATAACGGGCCGTCGGAACAGTGGGCAGTCTCTGTGTAAAATGCGCTCTCACAAAAGTCAGAAGATGTTTGCAAATAGCTATCGGCTGACATGTTTCAAACGGCCTGTAACGTCTTAGCTTCATATCTATTTTACAGTAATGGCTGTTGACTTAGGAAGTAGCCCAGACGTTTCTCAATAGCCCTGGATGGACCTCAGGGCTCTTAGTTTCTGGCTGCAGACACAACAAAGGAAGTCCCACTGTTTGCTCAAACAAGGTGACACAAGTCCTACTGAGGGCTTTAAACCTATTACATCAACAACTCCGTCCTTAAATACTTTTAAATCCTGCATTGCACTCATGAATCCTACCCTGTCAGTCTAATCTCCGCTCCGCTTACTTGTTGCTGTGGAAACGTGTTTTTTGGGTTAAGAGCCTCAATGTTAAAAAGGTGCCAACCACTCAGCCACCAGTTCAGCTGTCGTAGAAAGATACAGAAAAGGCGACAGGCAGGGATACAACTCCCTCTCTCTCTCACACACACACACAGATGATGCACCAAAGGGAAAACTAAATAAAGAAACAGGAACAAGAGAGTGATGAGAATAAAAGAGGAAAGATCCAAAACGATGAAACGTGTGCCTGCAGCCACAGGTATGACCTGGTGAGAACGGACAAACTCATCCAAGCTATACTCACGCACTAGACATGTGCCGGTTTTTCGGTAATCGCGCTAATGAATAAGCACGATATTATTATCGCAGGCCACTTCAAAATGCCGTGACTAACAATAGATCCAAATTTAGATTTTTAGAACGCGCATTAGCTTATTTTACATCATCCGCTTAAAAAAACGCTGCGTCGACGCTGCGCACAGCACGCATGCGCACTCTGATGTAAACGATGCTCACTCACCTCACATGGAGAAGAAAGACGGCGGAAGGAGGAACGCTGCCGAGTTGGCCCGCTTCTGACTGTGCGTACACACCAGACGAATAAATTAGCGCTATTCGCGTTAAGTTAGACGCTTGAACATTTTGATTTAAATTCGCTTCATTTGCATGGGACGGGCGCAGCGCTACTTCAGACTGAGACGGTCCCATTGAGTGAAGAACGTTTTTTTTCAGCTTACCAGATTGTTCGACCTCCTCACTCACTTTCGTCCAAAAGTTTCCTGTTTCTATATATAATGACGCATCGTACAGCTCCGGGTATCCACGCACAGCCACAAATATTTTATCCTCTCTCTCTCTGGCTTTTATGGCGGGTCGCAACCAACTTGTTCAGGTGCACGCCACCGCCTACTGTACCGGGGTGTGCAACTATTATTTTACCCTGTTCGGATTTCTGCCTCCGCTCGAAATCACGTCGCTACTCGAGCAAGCTCCTGATTGGTTGACGCGGCGCGAATATCTCCCAAACGTGTGACGTTGGTCTGGTCCGGGATTCGAACCCACGATCTCCTTATTGGGAGGCTGGAGCTCTAACCGCTCTGCCACCTTGCTCCCAATGTTTGAGGTACTTTTTGTTATTTAAAAAATTTTATTAAAGTTACTAAGCGGACAACACTGACGTTTTTTTTCATCTTTTTAACCCATTTCTCTTGTGCAATTAAAATATCGTGATAATACTATATGCCGGGATAAAAGCTCAATCAATTAATCGCAGCATGAAAAACTGATACCGGCACATGCCTAACACACACACACACACACACACACACACACACACACACACACACACACACACACACACACACACACACACACGGCTATATCTCAGTCATCTGTTATATTTAGCACTTACTTTGAGTTACTTCCACTCGCATTACGCCGTGAATACATCCCTCTTTGCCAGCCACTCGTATGTCAAACGCAACCAATTTAAGTAACAATACACAAGAACAGAAAGCTCAACGACCTTTTACTGATCTTAATTTTGTCTCACTCTCTCTTCCTGCACAACACTGTCTCATTCCTGTCTTTCGTAAGTGTCTCAAAAGGTCCAGCTGTGAAACGGGCTCCATTTCAGCCAAGACATCAGTCAAGAGGCTTAAAAGCAATGTCTTCTCTTCTCCATTATCCTCTGTCAAATCTCAATCCCCGAAGAAGTGAGGCACATAAAAGGGCTTTGGCAATATTCAGATGACAGCTATTTTGAGTCCACTGTGGAGTCTGGAGTCTGCCACTGGAATAATGGAGCTTTTCCACGCTGAAGTACAATTAGTTATAAAATTGATTAATCTACTGTTGCACATAAATGATGCACTAAAAGTGAGTTATTTTCTAAGTTAAATTAAAAGACCGTGCAATGCAACCGCAGGGGGGCACAAGCCAGTGTCTTCATGTGCCAGTCCCAAGTCTGGATAAATGCAGAGGGTTGTGTCAGGAAGGGCATCCGACGTAAAACACATGCCAAACTAAAAATGCGAATCACGACAATGACTTCCATACCGGATCGGTCGGGGCCCGGGTTAACAACGACCGCCACCGGTGCTGGTGACCTACAGGGTACCGGTGGAAATTGGATTACTGTTGGTCGAAGACGAAGAAGGAGAGGAGGAAGGTGTGTTCGTAGGCAGAGAGAGAAGAGGAAAGCTAAGAATGTAGGACTGACAGTAGGGACTTTGAATGTTGGAACTATGACAGGGAAGGCTAGAGAGTTGATTGACATGATGCAGAGAAGGAAGGTGGACATACTGTGTGTCCAGGAGACCAGGTGGAAAGGTAGCAAGGCTAGAAGCTTAGGAGCAGGGTTCAAGTTGTTCTTCCATGGGTCGGATAGGAAGAGAAATGGAGTAGGAGTTATCCTGAAAGAGGAGTTTGTGAGGAATGTTCTTGAGGTGAAAAGAGTGTCAGACAGGTTGATGAGCCTGAAGCTGGAAATTGAAGGGGTGATGTTCAATGTTGTGAGTGGTTATGCCCCACAGGTAGGATGTGAGTTAGAAGAGAAGGAGAAATTCTGGAGTGAGTTAGATGAAGTGATGCAGAGCATCCCCAGAGGTGAGAGAGTGGTGATTGGTGCAGATTTCAACGGGCATGTAGGTGAAGGGAACAGAGGTGATGAGAATGTGATGGGCAGGTTTGGTCTTCAGGACAGGAACGCAGAAGGACAGATGGTGGTAGACTTTGCAAAGAGGATGGAAATGGCTGTAGTGAACACTTTCTTCCAGAAGAGGCAGGAACATAGGGTGACATATAAGAGCGGAGGGAGAAGCACTCAGGTGGACTACATCTTGTGTAGACGTTGTAATCTGAAAGAGACCAGTGACTGTAAAGTAGTGGTAGGGGAGAGTGTAGCCAGACAACACAGGATGCTAGTGTGTAAAATGACTCTGGTGGTGAGGAAGATGAAGAGGACAAAGGCAGAGCAGAGGACGAAGTGGTGGAAGTTGAAAAAGGAAGAATGTTGTTTAGTTTTCAGGGAGGAGCTGAGACAGACTCTGGGTGGTCAGGAAGTGCTCCCAGATGACTGGACCACTACAGCTAATGTGATCAGGGAGACAGGTAGGAGGGCACTCGGTGTGTCATCTGGAAAGAGGAAAGTGGACAAGGAGACTTGGTGGTGGAACCAGGAAGTTCAGGAGTGTATACAGAGAAAGAGGTTAGCAAAGAAGAAGTGGGACACTGAGAGGACTGAAGAGAGTAGACAGGAGTACAGGGAGATGCAGCGTCAGGTGAAGGTAGAGGTGGCAAAGGCCAAACAAAGAGCATATGAGGACTTGTATGCTAGGTTGGATACTAAAGAGGGAGAGGTGGATTTGTACAGGTTGGCCAGACAAAGAGATAGAGATGGGAAGGATGTGCAGCAGGTTAGGGTGATTAAAGATAAGGATGGAAATGTATTGACAGGTGCCAGGAGTGTGATGGGAAGATGGAAGGAGTACTTTGAAGAGTTGATGAATGAGGAAAATGAAAGGGAACGAAGAGTAGAAGAGGTGACTGGTGTGGAGCAGGAAGTAGCAAAGATTAGCAAGAGTGAAGTGAGGAGGACGTTGAAGAGGATGAAGAGTGGAAAGGCAGTTGGTCCTGATGACATACCTGTGGAGGTATGGAAGTGTCTAGGAGAGGTGGCAGTTGAGTTTCTGACTAGTTTGTTTAACAAGATCTTGGAGAGTGAGAGGATGCCCGAGGAATGGAGGAGAAGTGTACTGGTGCCAATTTTTAAGAACAAGGGAGATGTGCAGAGCTGTGGCAACTACAGAGGAATAAAGCTGATGAGTCATACAATGAAGTTGTGGGAAAGAGTAGTGGAAGCTAGGCTAAGGGCAGAGGTGAGCATTTGTGAGCAGCAATATGGTTTCATGCCTAGAAAGAGCACAACAGATGCAGTGTTTGCTTTGAGGATGCTGATGGAGAAGTACAGAGAAGGTCATAAGGAGTTGCATTGTGTCTTTGTAGACTTAGAGAAAGCGTATGACAGGGTGCCGAGAGAGGAGCTGTGGTATTGCATGAGGAAGTCTGGAGTGGCAGAGAAGTACGTTAGAATGGTGCAGGACATGTATGAGAGCTGTAAGACCGTGGTGAGGTGTGCTGTAGGTGCGACAGAGGAGTTCAAGGTGGAGGTGGGTCTGCATCAAGGATCGGCTCTGAGCCCCTTCTTGTTTGCTCTGGTGATGGACAGGCTGACGGATGAGGTTAGACAGGAATCTCCATGGACTATGATGTTTGCAGACGACATTGTGATTTGTAGTGAGAGCAGGGAGCAGGTGGAGGAGAATCTAGAGAGATGGAGGTCTGCTCTGGAAAACAGAGGAATGAAGCTTAGCCGCAGTAAGACAGAATACATGTGTGTCAATGAGAGGGACCCAGGTGGAATAGTGAGGTTACAGGGAGCAGAGGTGAAGAAGGTGCAGGACTTTAAGTACTTAGGGTCAACGGTTCAGAGCAATGGAGACTGTGGAAAAGAGGTGAAGAGGCGAGTGCAAGCAGGTTGGAACGGGTGGAGAAAAGTGTCAGGTGTGTTGTGTGATAAAAGAGCATCAGCAAGAATGAAAGGAAAGGTGTTCAAGACGGTGGTGAGACCAGCGATGTTGTACAGCTTAGAGACAGTGGCACTGAAGAAAAGACAAGAGGCAGAGCTGGAGGTGGCAGAGCTTAAGATGTTGAGGTTCTCTTTGGGAGTGACGAGGGCGGACAGGATCAGGAACGAGTACATCAGAGGGACAGCTCATATTAGATGTTTCGGAGATAAAGCCAGAGAGGCCAGATTGAGGTGGTTTGGACACGTTCAGAGGAGAGACTGTGAATATATTGGTAGAAGGATGCTGAGGTTGGAGCTGCCAGGCAGGAGGTCTAGAGGAAGACCAAAGAGGAGATTTATGGATGTAGTGAGAGAGGACATGAAGTTAATTGGTGTGAGTGAAGAGGATGCAGAGGACAGGGTTAGATGGAGGCGCATGATTCGCTGTGGCGACCCCTGAAAGGGAACAGCCGAAAGGAAAAGAAAGAAGAAATTAAAAGACCGTGCAATATTGATAATTATATTTCCTTTTTCTCACCTTGACTCACACTAGTGTAAGAGGCACTGAGCTTGTTGGATTTCATTAAAAGAGGGCCGTCTTTAAATCTAAGTGATTTAAATGTTAAAGCAGAAAATAAATGAATTGTAAGGTGAAATATGATGGCAGACCCATTACTTAATAAAATAACTAAAATCTAAAATTGATGATAGTGATTAAAATGCTAAATTAATTAATATGTGTATAATAGCTTTCTGAATTTGTTTCTTAATTTTTTATGATTTCACAGTGAAAAAAAATCTATAAATAATTCAGCGAAACACCCGGGACTATATAGCCAGCAAGCACACTTTTGAATTAAAATAGTTTCAACTTGATGAACTACTTACGCATATATTTAACTCATCTAGTTTTTCAAAATGATGAAACGCAGACGGGTGTTATTTTGTATGTTTGACCAAAAAAAGTCAGGTTCCCACCAGTGGGATGTGCGTGTTATTGACCAGCTTACGTCATCAATCCAGTCCCAATGGGAGGTTTAACCTCCATACCAATCCATAGGAACCCTCCAGAAGCCTTGGAAAAATACACACACACACACACACACACACACACACACACACACACAAATGTATGCCTGTTTGATGATGATTTGCTCTCACACCATGCAACACCATCCACCCACAGCAATCTGTGGGTGCAACAGTACAACAGAACAGAGAGAAGGCGCGGGACAGGGAGAGCAGAGAGAATCAGGTAGAATCAGGCCGAGGAGCTCCATGTCTCATTACATTCAAATGTTCTTCCACCCCTCCCCCCCCAAAAAACCCCAAACATTTCAGTTCCAAATACAGCACAGAACATGTTACACCCGACGCAGATCTTTTCTTATGGGGCTTAGAGACACTGAAAGCTGTTTACCCTGCAGGTACCTGACAATCACATACATGCACATACTGTGTATATGGATCTGAAAACTCCCAAAAAAGACCAAACACACACAACACTCAGACACTCACTACATACACACTAACACACACACACACACACACACACACACACACACACACACGTACATTCCCTATTCTCTTTCATTGTTAGTCAGAACGCACTTCAAACCTCAGTGTTATTGCGATGCCTCCCTTCCCTTTTGTTTTGAGAATGTGTCGCCATTGCTGTTTCTTCCCTCAAGAACAAGGGGATATATATAATCAGGCAACAAAGGTGAGCTAAAAGAGCAAGATATGTCAGCACCAAAGGAGGGCATAACGTAGCTAAATAGGGAAAGCAAAAGAGGGCTAAAGAAAAATAAAAAATAAAGTAGGTGAGAAAACTTCAAAACCCTCTGTTGTCTCAGGTTTACATGATGCGAGACCTGTGGCGTTGCTTATGTGCCAAATAACGGGGGGGATGAGTGTGACTCTTACAGCTGCCACAAACCACGAGCGTCACATTGGAAATCTGCTGCTGCTCAGCGACACATTTTTTATCTGCGGCTGAGAATGAAGCCCTGAAATAAATAAATAAATAAATAAATAAATAAATAAAGATGTGCGTCTTAGGAGAGAAACTCTTTACATACTCTAGCAGTGGCGTAAGGTAGATTTGTGCTTGGTGTTGGTTGTTTGAGGAGGCACAGTGGACCATCACTATCTATCATGCATGCCGTGCACAGCTATGCAGCGAGGTAAACATGCTTCCAAGAAAGGTTGAAGTTGGCTCTCCACTGACCTCACACAGACAAAACTGAACTAGCAGACCAGCCTGCGTCTTTGTTAAGGAGGGAGTAAGTAAGGGAGCGTTACTGGTAGCGGCTGCAATCGATAGTATACAATAAATGTATGAATTGACAATGTGATAGTAGTGATGCACCTATAGAATCGCCTGAATATGCAGCTCGCCTCAGCTTTACCGAGCTTTATACTACTACTTTGCTGTTTTCAGTGAAAAATCTCTTAAAATCCACTGTGCACCACCTGCACCAGCTCCAAACAGAAGACAGACCAAGTTAGCGGTCGTGAACATGGTGGAGCACTTAGCAGCTAAAGAGCCCGATATTTCCCTCAGAGTGCTGCTGGAGACCAAAGGGAGACTGAATATTGGACTTGGCCAGAAACACGAGTCCAGATGAATGATCACGTTGCCCACGTCACTGCTGGAAGTGTAACCGTTTGCCTACAAGTTTGCCACATCAATATGAGACTGAGAATCTTGTGTCAGCTGCTCCCAAGTGGGTTTAAGTACACCGAGCACCTTCAATCACATTACTGTTGGATTTTGGATCAATGCAGCAAACGCGGTGCAGTGTTTTGTTACCGGCTGACTGATTTAACACGTCTGGCCGGTGTCTTCTCCATAGCACCGGGGCGCTGAATAGTGCTGTTGAGTGAACCAAACGGATTTCTCTGACATAAAGTTTAAATATTCACAACCAAAAATATGTCTGAAAACATAAACCTGTGATATTGCTAAATTCTTCCACTAAATCATCATCAAAGATTATCCTATAAAAAGGTGAGGTGTCCGTAAACAATGCTAAATGCATTAACTTGGAGTCTCCACATTACCTTCCACTCCAAATAGACACATGGCTCGGAAGGAATGGACGAAGTATTGTAAGGTAACTGGAAAGTACTGCAAGAGAACGCAAATGGGGGCTCCTTAATTATGCCACTGTGATATTGAGACTTAAATCCGACTGTATTGAAGTGCCATTTTTAACCAGGACTGCCAGAGGTCTATTTGAAATTGAATAGCTTTTTAGAATTTTAGAATAAATCCTGGTTTTACTTTGTATGACGCGTGTTAAAGTCAAGTACCTCTAATTACAGGACTGATACTCATAGGAGCCACTCGTTTAGTGTCCAGATCACTTCAAAAAGGTATTGTAATTTTTCAAATGACACTCAGTCATGCAAAACCCTGGCACAATTGCTGTGAATGTCATGGTGTTGGCTGTGAATGTATTTTATTAAATCTGTGCACAATTCACAGATTCTTGCAGATTGCAATACCATAATAAATATTTATTGCCATCGTGCCTGAGGGTAAAGTGGTTGTTTCGAGTGTTTATTTAGATCAATGGAATTTGAGTGTAGAAGCATGTTACACATGACAATCACATTCACCAACTCTACAAACTGGTTGAAATTCAGAATTTCTTTTCCCCATGAACCTATGTAAGACTACCTTTATGGTTAAAATGTTTTCTGTGCATGCTAGCACATACACGTAGGAGATAACCTCTAGAAGTTGATCTCTCGTCTACTTTAGGCCCTGAGTCGTGATTCACAGTTTTGCTCACGTACAAAGACCCAACCCGCCCCCCCCAGCACCCCCCGCCCACCCCCCCACACCACCCCTTTCCTCTTCCTGCAACCT
>CM022488.1:3167382-3183657 GCA_011952105.1 Coreoperca whiteheadi | reverse complement strand
TATCCCCGCTGGGTTGGTAAAAGAACCAGCTCCTCTCTTTTCGGCCCCCGGGCGGGTCTCCCAGGTTTGTCCCCGCACAAAGCCCCCCCCCCCCCCCCCCCGAGTGTCCGTCTGTCTGTCAACCACTTTGTCTTTACATCTGTCCCCCATTTTAGCTCGTCAGCGCTGCGTAGGATCTGGGACCATTGTAGGACTCCGTGTTTCCTTGTTACATCACATGAGGAACAAATAGCTCAAATTACTATTCATTACCTTTTGATCTGTGGTTACACACACACACACACACACCCACCCAGCCATGTGGCACTATCTTCGTGGGGACCCGTCATTGACATAATGCGTTTTCTAGCCCTTTACCCTAACCATCACAACTAAGTGCCTGACCCCAACCCTTACCCTAATCTAACCCTAACCCTAAAACAGCCCTTTAAACTTGTGGGCTCCGGCATTTTGCCCCCACAAAGCTGTCTGGACCCCAATGGTTGTAAAATAATCACTGTAAATATTTAAGTTACCTATTTAGTCAGAAAACCAGAAAGAAAAAAGACTTCCGAACTTCCAGTATATAAATATAAATATATGTTCGGTTCATCCCACAGCGCCAGTTCTGCTTACCAAAAGTGGCCCACTGGGCGGCTCGCATTCCCCACAAGTATAGTGGGCTCCTGGTTTTTGGACCCCACGAATATAATAAAGCAAGCTCACACACACACACACACACACACACACACACACACACACACAGAAACATCACAGTATACGCATCCCTTTGGTGGTTTGTTCCCATGGAAACACTATTGTTGCTCTGCCCTGCCTCCTGTGCTGACTGTCACACACTGGGCCTCTGCTCTGTGGTACGTGCTGGTGGAAAGAGCAACAGCAGCGATGGCCGAGCCACTTGTAAGAAAGCTGGAGCTGATGAAACATTTCGATTTGTGCGAATATCAGCGACCTGATCGCACGTCATCATACATTTGTTTGAGACATGCAAAATTTCAGGTCACCGCTAAAACTCATCAGCCTCCAGACAAATAAACCTGAGCCCCTGGGCAGAAATATGATGGCAAACACTCACTTTCCAACCTTCAACTTACTTCATCTGTCACCCTCGTCTCCTAAATCGCCACATTAGTATTTCTCTCTTTTTTTTACTAAACCATTTATCCACATAGTATTTCTTGAGTGGCCTATTTTACCAATTCCATTACTTTCTACTCCAGTCTGTGCATCCTATCTAGAGGCCAAACAGACAACACTTTTTCTGTCCCGATACAGACTCCGATATCAGTGCTCTCTTTCCCCCCCACCAAATATAAAATCTGCATAGCTCACTACATGGAACTCATTAGGAGCATTTTTATGTTAAATAACATGAGGTCAGGGATCGCTGTGGCACTAAAAACTTAGTCCACAGCCCACCGTGACTGAACAACAGCTCCAACACTGACCTTTATAATGACACGGACAAAGAAACCGTACGTAATGTGGATCGGTCACGTGACGGATGATACCCGAGCCACCTAAGGTCCGTATCCGGGCCGATATCAGTCCAGCATATCGAGCATCAAAGCTGAACAATGTGGGCAGAACATTTATCGCACCCCCAAATCAGAATCTCGTGTGCAGATGCAGTTCAGAGACATGTGGTCACCATGGTGAAGAAACACGCAGACTGTCGTGTGTGTGTGTGTGTCTGTAAAAATAGATTGTTTTTCCAAACATAAAACAGCAGATATGTCAAGTTGTTCGGTTCACGGTACGATAAATATGCTGTGTAGATCATATAGGCCTGGGTGTTACTTCATAGCCGCTACTATACGTTATCAGAGGGTATGTTTCCCTTCAAACGCTGTGCACCATAATGATTAATAAAGATCCAATGTGCTACACCCGCCAAGTGTGAAGTCGATCGGTTGAAAATTTAAAGACAGACAGAGATTCTTTCCTTTATAGTTCAACGGGATTCCTTTAGCCATTAGCTACATCATCTATCGGATACGTCAACTGTATGAGGCGAGGATTAGCTAGTTATTTTTCTCATAGTTTTCTTGTTAATAATAATACACTTTTTAATATTCGAATTTTAACAGTAAACTAATCGTAATGGAAAAGTATGTTTTTCATCAAATCTGACCTTAAATGTAATATTTTATGTCTGGAATGGGCTATTTCATTTGTTTTTGTTAATTGTGTGCTGTTACTTCAAGAGAGCACGTTTACTTCTGTTGGAGCTTTTGAACGGGGGAATCGAATGGCGGCTGGACCAGCTGCGGAGTCACATGGTTTAGTTGTATATTATCCAGATTTACCTGCTTGTGACACGTGTGCGGAAAAACAGTGCGACAGAAATCGAGTGGATTACTGCAAACTACACTGGTTGGACACGTGTTCACCAGCAAGGTCACCATTTTTTGCAGTAACATCAACTTTTCAGAGATTTTCTACGAAATTCAGTTTTTCCCGAATTTTTCGCGATTCCATTCGTGCAAAAAAGGTCAGCTGTATTGAAAACAGGTGGACGGACACGCGCAGCGAAGCTTCACGGGTGTCCCTGCTTTGTTTTGTCCCTTGAGAGCTCAGAGAAACACGACTGCCGGTTACATCACGACTGTTTCACCGCCAAACAAAGAAGGAACGGAGGGGAGGAGCAGAAGGCTAAGGGGAAGATAATGATGTAGAGGAGAGGGGAAGAAGAAAAGAAAGCGTGGATGCACAATGGCGGGATGAAGGAAAAGAACGGCGTGGAAGAAAAGGAGAACCCCAACCGTTACAATTCCTATTATGTGTGGGCGGCACGCAGCACAGCAGTGTATCAGCCCCTTGGTTGCCGGGTGGTGCGAATGTCATCTCTGCTCTGCAACACACCGGCACACACAATCCTCTTCCCCTCTTCACTCTGGACCTGCTTCAAAGCTCTTCCGCCCCCAACTACCTTGGCTTGTAGACCGTGCGCGAGGCACATGGGCACATGGGCGCACTCCTGTTGCGCCAAGGTATACACATCAGCTTTATCTCTCTCTCTCATCCTTACATCCTCCCCGCTTCTCTTGGAGCATTATCCCATTTACAGTGACGTGCATTTATCCCTGCATGTCTTCCTTTGTCGGTTGGGCTTAGAATTGAAGCTGTACCTGCTGTTCACAGGTTCCATGGCAAAGCAACTGGCTTGTCAATAAAGTTGTGGCGACTATGGGACGTGTTATGGCTCGTCATGTGTTTTTGTTCCGCACGGTGGAATCAGGTTGGGAACTATGGAATGATCTCAATCTATCGGTCTGTCAAAAATGATCTGCAACACCACTGACTGGATTTCTACAAAACCTGGGGGAAAAAAGATGCCTTCCACTAATGCTTTGCTACACTTCTAACACAGTCAAAGCGCACACCCTCTACCTGGATACACTTCAAGATGCACAGAGATAATTAAATATTAGAGAATAAGAACGCAGCAAATAAAACCAACAACTAATTCCTGGAGACACACCAGTGTGCATATCCACACCAAAACATAAATCACTTGTTTGCCTGTTCATGACATTTCCATTTCATTACAATCTGTCAAAAACGTTTTAATAACCGTTAACTAACAAGTAAAACCAAAAGCACAACCTCAGTTGGCAGTTTCCGTCACCCCGTGGCATGTGTGTAAGTGCAGTGGGGATTGTTCTGATTAATTTACTTTTGGATCCATCTGGAGGAGTTAATCAGAGCGAAATGGCCTGATTAGATGGTTTTTGGCTTGTCGCCAACATGAGTTAGCTCACATTGTTTGCTGCAGTGTGAGCCCCCATTTCACATGCATTATCTTCATGTATTAGAAAGCCTGAGATACAGTATCCTAAATAACGTGATTGGCATAATGTAATGACAACTATACTTTGGACAACTTAAGTTTCCGTTCGTTTCGTGTGTATGGATTTCGGTTGATTTCGGCTACAAGCTACATTTCTATGGAAAATATATTATTTGTGCTTAATTATTTGAGCAGCTTAAAGAAAAAAAATTATATATAAATATATATATACACACACGCGCATTAAACAATTGTGCTGCCAGTATCTCGTCTGTGACTTTGCAAATGGTCCAAACAACTGACGAATTCTGCTGAGCATAAAAATAAAACAGTCCCCGCAGGAATTTTGATGTTGCCACTGCAAGAATTTACACAAATTCAACCAATCCCTGCTGAGCCAAAGTCAAAGAAACACAAGGCCTGAGCCACAAACTCACTTTTTTCTCATCTGTAAATATGTTGCACGTACTGGTATTTAAATACCATGTCACCATATTGTACATGCCAGAAAATAATAACCATAGAATAGAGTAACATTCTGGTTTAATATTATTTAATCTCTTATTGTCAGTTTTATAGTTCAGATTCTTCACCTGCAGAACTTACTTATGTTTCTTTATGTTCCTATCGTGTCAATTGTTTCGCACCAAAACAAAATTCCTCGTATGTGAAAACCTACTTGGCAATAAGGCGGTTTCTGATTCTTTCCCTCCCTTATTAAAGTCAGCTCTCACACAGTGCAATGCAGAACAAATCGCCCAATAACACCAGCCCCACCCTGGACACACACTACATAGGAACCAAAAACACAACTGCACAAATACTGTTGCCTATCTACACACCAAACAGCCATGGAGAAACATAAGATTTGTGTTTCTGGCCACCTGACAAATATAAGTCCAATATTCCTTTTAGCTCATTAAGCTCTTTGGATGTTCCTCCATTTGCATGTGTGCTGGCTTGACAAATTTAGACTCATTAGTGTGTGTGAGAGTGGACATGTATGTGAAAGTGTGTGTTTTTTTTGTTGCTGCTATTTTTTAAACTGGTGCAATCTTATTGAAACCCTAAAGAGCAGATTCATCAATGCTGAATGGATCCCTAGGGCGTCTTCATGTCTGTATGGGTGTGTGCAAGAGAGAGGAGGAGAAAGCAGGCGATAAAAGAGAGAGAAAGAACATACTGTAGTAGAGGACGCTTTTAAAAGCCTCGAGTTTTCGTCTATGTTGCACCTTGACAACTGAACATCAGTATCTGTGAACCCCTCGGCTTGCTTCTCCTCTCTCTTCTGTTACCCTCTCCTCTCCTCTCCTCTCCTCTCCTCTCCTCTCCTCTCCTCTCCCTCCATCTTTCTTGGCACATTGATATAACAGTGACTATTGACACTGGGTCTTTAATTAGCCTGGCCTCTCCTAAAGGAGTTGAGTTCACATTTGTCCTTTAGGTTACAAAGAACACCAGGTTTAGTGGCTGGATAAACAACTCCGCCCTCAACAGCTACTCCAGCCAGTGTTGTGACAACAGGTGGCGCTTAGTGGTTAGCACTAGGTCGCCTCGTAGCAAAAATGTCCTGGGAGAATCTAATTGAATATACTTCATTGTCCCATTCCTGGGAAATTTGTCTCAGACATCATGACAGAGTTCATGGGGTCCAATAAAATTTTTTTTAAAAATTGTGTTTTCGGTGTAAAGCCAAATCTAGGTGCACGTCGGAGCAGGTGGACATGCCACGACGCTGACGCAGATCAACACTCCAGGGAGTTTCCACCAGGATATTAAGTTAGTAGCGATGGGGGGGGGGGGCACGGTTAGCCCACTCGGGTAAAACCGCACGCCCCACGTACAAGGCCACAGTCCTCACCGCAGAGACCCGGGTTCGGCTCCGGCCCGTGGCAATCTGCATTTCACCCCCCCCCCATCACCTGTTGCTATCCACTGTCACTCTCAAATAAAGGCGAGAAAACGCCCGAAAAATATACTTAAAAAAAGAGTTAGTGGCGATGGAGATTCAAAGACAATACAGACATATTTGTAACGCGACACCGCCATTCAAAGCCAGTTTGATACTATTCGATTCAGCTGCATTAGTTTTTTATCCAGTCCCTAAGAGGAATACATTTTTCATTAAGATGCTGTTGACAGTTCCTGGGTCAGTGTCATCCACCTTAATTTGGTATTTTAAATAACGCAGAGACAACAGAGATTTTCACACCGCAAATGCAACGTGAGGATTTCCTGCAGGGTTGTACACAGCAGTCTGACATTTTTATTTTTTAAAGTTTTTCGGGGGGCGTTTTTTCCTTTAGTCGATGGGGACAGCCGAAGAGAGGCCGGAAATGTGGGGGAGCGGGAGGGGGGGGATGACATGCAGCAAAAGGCCCACGGGTCGGACTCAAACCCGGGCCGCTGCGGTAAGGACTCAGCCTTTTTAAAAAAAAAAGTTTTTTACTGTTTTGATTCCCTTTTAATTTATCTTATTTTATTGTTTTATTTCCTCTTTGCTCGTGTTCTTTAGCAATATTCTCATTTTACCCACCTTGTATGGTTAATGTAAGCTTTGTAACATTGTTAAGAAAAGTGCTATATAAATAAAGTTTATTATTATTATTATTGTATATGTATGCGGTAGCTCTACCCGGTGAGCTACCCGCACCCCAGTCTGTCATTTCTTTCAGGCAGAATTTGGCGCAGACCTATGGTTGTATATATTGATGAAGCCCAATCTCCAACTCTTGTATCCATTTTCTGATAAACATGTATTCATCTTTAAACATCACGAGGTGCTGTGCTGGTTCGTTACTGTGATGCAAAAGTACTGCACAATGTGATCAATCGATCGGACAAGTCCTGATGCATCCTCCTCTCATTATTAATGTAGTTACATTACATTACATTTAGTCATTCAGCAGAAGCTATCATGGCAGATGAGAAAAAAACTATCTACATGAACTTTTAGACCTCTACGAGCCACAGTCTCACTTTAATAGTTAATATTAAACCATAGACTGCATAAACGTTTTAAACGAGACATTTCCTGGTTAGCCACAGCTGACAACATAACCGAACCGAATGAATGGCTTCAAATGGACTGAGCACGATTGTTGATCCGTCACCAAGAATCACGTGAGCCTGGCAACACACATCTCAGTGAACGATGTTAAACCAGTAGTGTTAGGGAGGGCTCCGCAGCGGCTGATGAAACCAATCAGAAGATCACTGGTACCCATCTAGCGGGCATCGGTGAAATCGGTGAGGTGATACTTAAGGACAGTAGCCGCGCAGTCGTACCACCAGACTCCAGAGCAGCGTCTTCCCCCAGGCTGTGGGACTCCTTAACTCATCCTCAGCACTCCACCATAGTTTTGTGTCTCTTATTATTAATATCTATTGTATATCATTTCTGTATTTGACATCTTTTTCTGAGAGTAGCAAAAACTGCAACTCAAATCTTGTTGCACGACCCTGCATTGTAAAATAATAAGCATCCGTCAGCAGATGATTCCTCGCAGCTGTCTGAAGCATTTAACCAACCAATGACCTTCTCTGCCCCCACTTTGTCTCTGTATCGGTCTTGACATGATGCAGCATGTTGGTCTTCCCCTCCACCCTGGTGAAGTCAGTGAAGTCACTCAGAATCCGAAATCTCATCGCGTCGGGGCTATATTAAGCTCCCTGCCATCGCCAGCCTACAGCCTCTATCCCGTAGGCCAGAAGGTGAAAATGAGCAGCAAACGTGAAATGCAAGTTCTATTGTACACAGGCGCCCCCCCCATTACAGGGCAAAGCCTGTGTGAAATAGAATACGCATTTCCCCTCTGCAGCCTGAGCCTTGGTTTAATTTTCTCGTGCTATTATCCTCCATTCTTCACCTAACAATGTCTGCTCAATTTGCACTCTTTACACCTGCTCTTTTTTTTTGTTCCTTCTCATAAGGCTGAGCCCTGGGGTGTCAGTTTGCGCCCATTGGCTCAGATAATGGATATGAGTTCCTAATTTGTGCCTTTTACCAATTAGAGTCAACAACACAAGTTTGTCACGCTGCCACAACAGGTATTAACTGGTTTCCAACAGAGGAGTGTGGAGGAAGAGCAGCTTGCCCTGTTCCTGTCACATCACTGCATCGATGTGCGGCACAAAATTACTGTTCGCACACCTGAAAGTACTCCTCTATAAAATAAGAGATACTTCACTTATTAAAAACAATTATCAAACACATCGCTAGTTTGATCGGCTCCAGTATCGTTCTGAAATCAGCAGTTAATGTGTTCAGGCAGGAACAGGTTGCTTATGGCAAAAAGCGGATTACAACAACAGGTTTTCAGAGCCTCAGCGAGCTTTTGCTGGGATCCATATTGTGTCTAAACAATGGGATGGAGACTGTACGTCTTTCCTGCAGTAGGGGACGCTTCCTGTGCTGGGTGCGTCTGACACCACCATACACCCGTGTCAAAGTGCACGCATCAGCTGCATCACCAGCGACCGTCTCTGGGGGGTAAATGCGATAATGGTTTTGGGCTAGTTGTGGTCAGTTGTTTTTTCGGACACAAGCACAGCGCGCAGGAAAGGCTGCAGCATGTGCTGGATTTGCTAAGTTGTCGATATGGAACAAGAAGGTAGCACATCAAGGGTCCCTTTACCAGGACTATATGTTGAAAAGGGCCGTCAGAGTGGACTCCAGGCATATAAAAAATACGCTGACCGATGTTTTTTTCCACAAAAAAGTTCAATTACCTCTTATAATTACATCTACTCCTTCTCCCTCTTTGAAAAATCCAGAATCTATGAATATGCAAATACACTGGACGCACGACGTCACCCCAATGAAAGGTCCGTTCTCAGTGTTTGTGCCCTGGAGGTTTCAAGTTTCCACATCGCACGATTGCGATGGCACAAAACCCTGCTCATACGCGTCTTAAAATCCGATTTAACGTGAGCACAGAGAAACTTTCCCCCTTCAGAAGACACATGTGAAATCAGCCTTCTAGTCTCAAACTCTGCCCGGACATCCTTCTGCGTATTAAACGGCCAAACGTCCGAGGGAAGTGACAAAAAGCCAAACTCTCGGTCTCTCACTTTTACCCTTGGAGGCAAAAAGATTTTATTTGACTCTTTTTTTTTTTTTCCTGTGTGTGTGTTTTCATGGTTTTGTGATTCTGCCACAACGATCGTAGATGTGTATTGCTCTATTGATCCAGTGGATCATTAGGTGTCCATAAGGCTTGTTCATTACTCTGGCCATTGATCTAGAAAATTCCTATATCCAACTGCCGTTTCCAGCACTTAGAGGGAAGGAGAGAGAAGGCAGGCAGCCAACAGCTTTTCAATGGTACTCCTTTTCTGGCTTAACTAATTCATGAAGCTGTGTGTGCGTGTGCGTGTGTGTGTGTTGTATGGCTGTTGGGTTATGGTTGAATTTCTTGCTTACTAAAGAGGGCGCGGGGTAATTGTAGGTTCAAGAGTGCATGTGTCTCAAGGCGAACACATTATCTGCCGTTTAGACATGCAATTACATTGTGCTGCTGTTTAAAAAAAACACCCTAACAGAATCACGAGGCAGCGCCGTGTTTGTTGTTTTTCCTAGCTCCCGGTTCTGTCCATTTTTGAGTCAGGTGTTTGCACAAAAACACAGATAATACTGTTATGATATAACCAGACTCTCGCTCACTCAATTCTTTTTAAGTCTTTAAGGCATAGTGGCTGCCAAGGTTATATTTCCTTAGTTTTTGATCAAATATTGCCTGATCACACTTTTTAACTGTATTAAGAGGGAGCATTCTGCACTTTTTATGTGGCTGTGCGCATCAGTCTTGATGGTAAATGTAGTCCATTGAAGCCATAAAGTCCTCAGTGCACGTTATATTGTCCAAGAAAACTGAGTTCGCCAAGTAGTTCTTCCTGCATCCAGCGCCGCCATTTGACGTGACAGTGATGTAGTTGGAGGCACGGAAGAACTACAGGAGATTTCAGCTTGGATTTCTAGCTTACGCCTTTGGGTGGCCAGGGGGCGAGCTCTAGATGCCGCTCAAAGACAGAACTTCCTTGCAGCTAGCTTGCAATACAGGCGAAGACAACGTTTTCCAACAGCGAAAATGGCATCCCAAAATAAGTATGTGCGCAAAGGATGTTCTGGACGAGGATACATTTTACAGTGTTTATGTTGACTCAGATATTCAGCGGTATTTATATACCACTGAAGAAATGGATTCAGTGAAGCCTGGATAAGAACTGAAAAATAATCCCAAATATATAACACATAATAAGACTAGTTTTTTGTTTGCAAGGAATTTCCAGTACACGTCTCTGCACTCGAATGTGAAATGCTCTGCCTCGACACCGTCCACATCCGGGCTATTTCTCTCGTTTCTCCAGGCGGAGGCCATCATTGAAAAGACACGTTCTGTATGTGCGTTGCTACATGGGATGGAGAAGACGTGGGCGCTGACCTTCTTCAGATTCACCAGTGGGGCATCTGCTTTGGAAAACGGTTTCAGATGCCGCTCCTCACTGTGGCAACCTTCCATTTCTGAAGAGTGAGGAACATGGCATGGGGGAAGCTGTTCTCAGAGTCCGTCCATTGATGTGGATATCAAAGACTGCAGGCCTGGACTGCATCACTGTATTCTTCATGAGACACCGCAGTTGTGAGACCAAGCTTTGATACTTTGCTATCAAAGCTGTTCTCAGACAAGTCATAGATTTCTTGTATTGTATTTCTTGGCTCTTTCATGGAAAACTTACATTTCTAAGCCAGATCAGGGGTTAGCTGCTTGAGTTTGTCCATAAGCCTTCGCTAAAGTTCTCCTTTCAGTTCGGTCATTACCTTAAACACAGAGGTTATGCTGAGTGATTTGGCCCTAAAGTGCTTCAATGCAGTCCGAGAACACTTTTAGAATGTGACTGAGGAAGACGAAACACATCTCAGATACTTCAAGGTCATCCTCTCCAAAAACATTTCCACAAAATCGTGGCGCATTACTCCCCACCTAGACTCTGAAAGTAGCTGGTCGGGGGTTTTTCAACACTTCAGGATTCTGTCAATGGATGGCAGCAGAGACAACCACCTCGTGACAACACGGCAGCAGAGTGCATTCCTCCACCTCCACAAACTTGCAGAATTCCTTCAACTGTGCCGTTCTGCTAGCTGAGATGCTAAAACGACTATAAACCTTAAGCACAACATTTTCAACGCCAACATCCAAACTCCCAGCTGCATATCTTGTTGGTTTGGCTGAACAGTTTGCAGCAAGCATGTCCTTGTGGGCCAGTTTCAGCTTCTGATAAACACGGTTGTGTTTTCCACAGTTAACGCTGGCGTTGTCTGCTGCATACGCTAACCAGCCGTCTCCAGTTTAGCCAGCAGCTGATTTGTTATAGCTTCTGACGTTTTGTTGCTATGACTGTAAAACTCCAACAGTGCATGTTCCATGCCCTCCTCAAAGCGAAAATATCTCAGTACAACTTGAAAACACTTGATCGTACCTTTGTTTGATGCATCAGTTGCCACTGAATAATGCAGTTCATTTTCTTTTAAATAAACTCCATTTTTCGCAGAAAGCTTTGTTTTTCCACAGGTCCCTTTTGCTACTGATGGATCGTTGTAGATCCCTCGATCAACTTTTATCCCACAGTCTACACTCCTGTATGACCGGTGATGCTTGACTGCATGACAAACTTTGCAAAGTTCTGCAGCTGAGATTTTGTATTCTTGAGCTGAGGGAAGCTTCACGGAAAAACGATAAAAGTGAGGAGGCACCTGCGGCCAGATTGTTGCTTTTGTGCTTGTCTGTGCTATCATGTCTGTCAATGGCGCCTTCCCTTTTGCTGCTTACGTCCACATCGCAACCACACAACATACAAAAAGCATGGAAGTCGTCCTTTCTGCTTTTTGTGGTGAATCCATGCTCTTTCGACCATTCGGGATTAAAGGAAGTGTTTCGTTTCTGCAGTTTAACCTAACGCTACAGGTAGATTGGGCGGGCTATGCCTGCTGTGACATCAAGAAGCCACACGGCTAATTTGGTTACATTTATTTAACCAATGAAATACCAGACGTTTTACAGCTTTCAGCCGATAATTAGATAAACCACAAGTCTTAAAGGGAATGTACACTCTTATATTTATTTTTTTATACCGTTAAAAAAGTATAAAATACGGATGATCTCAAAAAAAGGACAAATGAGCGTCCGGGCTCGAGGCTGCCCCGGGAGACAGACAAGGTATTTCTAAACCGGACGATCCGATCTAAAACTGGACAGATCGACACCCTAGCACGGGCAGTCCCTGTTGGATGTGGTCGCCGACACAAACCCCGAGAGAGCCTGTGTGTCAATACAAAACAGGTGGAAAAAATGCATTGTAAAAACACAATTTAATGGTTAATTGATTTGATTGATTGCTTTTTCACTATTTTCAGGGTGGAGGACCTTGTTTACTGTTTACAACTTTGAGATTCACATGGACCTCTGCATGAAAATCAATCAAAACTGAGCGGCGAAAAATTCCCTACTTTTGGCTGAAAGAGAGGAGCGCTGAGCTCTGACTGTGTTTAAGCAATGAGCTATGTGCATTATTCTCACACAGAAATACGAAAATGTACGAAACACTCGACCCCTCGAGGTTAGAATATTTTGTCTTGTTTCTTCACACACACACACACACACACACACACACACACACACACACACACACACACACACACAAAAGACAATCTCACGCGTAAAAATCTGCGTGCACTCACACACACACACACGCTGCTATTATACTTGCAGATGACGTTGTATTTGTGTGGTTATTTTGTAGTAGGATTCTATGTAATTCTGTTCATCTTGTCTTTTGTTTTTAGGAGAGGTCTAAGTATATTCCTGCTCAACCTCTTGTTAACTTTAGATTCACGGGGTAGATATCTGAGTAGATGCAGGTAAAAGTGCGTTTGTATATATGTAAGTGTCTCTGTGTACATATCACATCTTTTACGATAATTGTATGTTTTTAATGTGCAAACAAACAAATTTGTACTAAATATGTGAGCTGTATTTCAGCGATCTGTGCATCTGAAATGACTAAGTGTTGCAAATTAAGATGTGGCGCCTCACATTAACCCAGAACTCTCACCACATAGCGAAACAGAAAGCTCAGTCAAACTGCAGCGAGACTTGATTTATTAATATTGATGTAGTTCATAACATATAGAAAGTCAGATATTTTAGTAATTTCAATGGCTGTCAATGAGGATAACGCTGACAAAAACAGACTTGGAGCATTGAAGAAAACAAAAGGGGGTGAGGTGGTGGCGCACAAGTCAGTCTGGGCTGATCGATTTGTAGAAACCGAAGTGTATATTTTCCATAAGATGGACCAGTGACGGACATCTAAAACACTCCAGAAACGCTTAAATATGTCATGTGGATTGCCCTTAAGGCAACAGGATGCAGGATGCTGCTGAGCCGGGGGCAGACAGAGGAAATGCAGAGGACCATTAGCAGAGGGAAACCGACACTGAAAGTCCAAAAGGGTAGTGCCGAGGCTATTGAGGAAATTTGGAGATAACAGGTTGAGAAACGCGAAGAAAAAAGAGAAAAAACAACAGGCTGGTAACAATGATGAGCAAGCTGCTGTGTTGTTCTGAATCAAGACCAAGGAGCAAACCATAATTCCCAAACAGCTCATTTGGCTTCCAGTTAATGTCTGTGATTATTTCTCTTTTCACCCTCTGTTCTTATTTCTCAGTAACCTCACTCAGATACCCAATCGTTTTACTCACAAATGGGACAATTTCGGCTGAGAGCTGATTTACGGGTCTACTCTCCAAGATAAGACATTTTATAAATCATCAACTTACCAAAACAACACTGTCTATGCAGCACCAAAACAAGTTTTATATGCATGGTGTGGACCAGAAATTGATTTGGTGCAGTCAAATGTTTTGCAACAGTCCATTTTGTGCTCCTGTGCATGAATGCCGCCCTGCAGAGTGAGCCGGGACTCGAAATATTAAATAAGTGAATAAATAAATACTGAAGAACAAATCATTTCTAATGCATAAACAAAAGGACGTGAACAGCTGGCAAGCAACAGTCAGTGAACTGTATGTATGCAAGTATGTGCAAAGAGTCCCTTCTGCCACACTGAAGGCTAATATATCCCATTTATGATGCGATTTCAGGCCGAGTGGATTAGAAAAACTAAATTTAATTGATTTCATTGAATTGCTGAACATACTTAAGTTCTAAACAACTTACCCTTTATACTCAAAGCCACCGTTGGCGACGTGGGATGATCATTTTCCGCTCGTTTGTTTGCTTGAGACCAATTGCTGACTTCTCTTCACGTTTTACACGCACAGCATGTGTCTTTGACTCTCCAATGAACCAGAATAGTTTCGGTGCAGTTAGTGTAGTGTGATTTAACCTCGCCAGTTTCAAGCGCTTCCAAGAAGAGCTGGAAGTGTTGCGACGGATGATGGGTTTGTTCTGCTAGTTTGGAGGTGCTGCGCTGAAATGTTGTTTGAGGAAATGGATTAAAAGCATATTAATATTAGCCCTAACATGATATTTTTCCTTTAAATAAACTGCTTGGGGTGCAATAGACAAAATAACCTTGAGTTGCATATTTGAGATTTTAAAGCAAATTAGATGAAAATTCCGTACATCTTTCTCTTTGATTCTTACATTTATTTATTTCTATTCAAACCTCCCTTAATCCGAGGGTTTGCATGATTTTCTCAATGATTGTTGCGATGGATGACTGTTTTATATGAACAGACCTACTAAAATCCCCCAAATATATACTATAATCATACAGGAGACAGACAAAAATAATAGAAAGTATGACAGCACACATGTTAATGAGCCATATGGGCACACGAGGGGCCTGGAAATGTACCGATTCACACAGCGCAGCCACAGTTATTACTGCTGTGCCGATCAAAGCAATTCGACTGACAGCCAGATACAATAATTGGACAGACAGATGGAAAGACAGGTGGATAAACAGAGCGACAGTTTGGATAGACCGACTGGCAGATGAATAGATAAACAGATGGACAGACAGAAAGGCAGCCCCGACTTTAATACTGCTCATAAAGGCAGAGCGAGAGAGACGTGGACAGACAGACTTATAAATAGACCAGTGGATAGAAAGACACACAGACCGATAGACTCTTATCTGGATGTCATTATTCTGCCGTGTGTGTGTCAGTGTCTTTCAGCCCTTGAGAGATTGCTATGTGACACTCATTTCAGACCTGATAAATCGTTTGCATGAGTTTCAACAGCCCCAAACTACAGTCCTTGTGCACACGCACGCAAACACAACCACGCACACATACGCAGCACTGCACAGGTCCCCGGTGGGGGGGTATCAGCATCGGCCATATTTCCATGCACACATGAACTCGGGTTACTGGGAGAATCCAGGTTAAAGCAGGAGTTCGGAGAATGTGTTCACAAGCAGTTTTCATTAAGAAGTCTCATCTACACGCTATGGATGAAAGATAACCGCCATCCCTGAAGTGTTTTGGTTTAGTTTGTGTCTGCGTTTACACATATATGAATAATGATTTGGACGCTACAGGGCACCATGAAACGTAGCAAACATGCATGTAGACAATGCAGCTTTCAAACTACAAAAAAAAAAAAAAAAAAAGCTTTGCAAATGTTTTATGGAGGAAAGAAATGCATTTCACATGTTTGTTGAAAGTTGTGTGTTTATAGTTAAACCACAGCGTTTGTTACTATAGAAACTAAAGACCAAGGCTAACTGAATTTTGTTTTTTCATGAGAGAAAGGAAGGAAGACAGCAAGTTCTACTGGCTCATCCCCTTAATCAGCAGGAAATATACAATGAGAATACTCAGAAGATGGCTGTAATCACTTTGGTAGTCTGGTCAGTGACGCATTTTCACTGAAAGTGCGTCAGTGCTTGTCAAACTGCATATTCCTTGTAACCTGCAACACATCGAATGTTTTTGCTGGAGTATACATTGGGCCTAAATTTGAAATTTTCATCTCTACCAGCAAAAGAAGCGTAGCGCTCTACCAGTCTGCGCAATTGTGCGTGAGTATTTATGAGAATCTATGCCCACGGGTTAATTTGCTGTAGAGGATTAACATTCCATATGTATGATCAGATACCACAATAATCGACGGACATGTGAAGGGCAGGCCGACAGGCAGGCAGCAGGATGTCGTGGTGCGTCGCCATGATTGTAGCTGTTCAGTAGAGACAGGTCCGGCCCCTTTCAGGAAGTCAGTTTACCAAAAAAAAAAAAAAAAGAGACTGGAAAGAAGAGACACGAGGCTTCTTTTTGACATCGTCACTCTTGCAGGTAGCTGGTCCTTTTCCTGTGAGGAATGAACGGTATCAATCAAACAAGGAGACAGAAAACATCGACTCCATTGGCTCCACTGCCAGTATTTCCCATCTGTCCGTACATATTACACATATCATGGCTGACCACCTTGGGTCACACGGAGCGTGACATT
>CM022488.1:3147810-3166411 GCA_011952105.1 Coreoperca whiteheadi | reverse complement strand
CCCCTTATCTCTCCACCCAGCCATCCCTGTATTCACATCGTATCTAATCAGTTCATCTCTCTTTAATCCAATTGTGAACGGCAGTGCTAATCTGTTTGTTTTATTACAATACACGAACATAAAAGTTATTATCATGACATGGCAAGAAAAGCTGAAACTAAATTTTTGTTAATAAAAACAAAAACTATAGCCTAACCTTTTCAAAATGAAAGCTAATTGGAACTCAATCAAAGGCTTTAATGGAAGAAACTGTCTGAGCAGTCGCCACGTGAAATGCTAGCTTTCAAAAATGCCCAACGAGGTTAATTGTGAAATTCTTTCTAAATTGAGCTGTATCTAAAACTAAATTCAGTCTGACGGTGATTCGGAAAAAAAACCCTCCTGCTAAATTAGTTGCACCAACGTACCAGGACCACCGTCGTTATCCCATGAACAACACCGATTGTTTGGACATGAGTCATATTCGGGAATGAGCTGTTTTACTGTGACAGAAGCTACAAAAAGACTTCATAGACCATGCATCAAGAAAGATTTCATAGACCCTTCCTTGACTGTAGAAAGTCAGTTCAAACGGTCGTGTGGATTTTTTTTCCCACCGGCCCGTTATAGCCTCCTCTAGCTGCACTGTGGCGTGCCGAGCCATGATCGTGTGTTTGCACAGTAGGGGGGGGTGAACGTGCTGCCCCGTGACGTTGTGGTCCTGCTTGGTAGGTGGGCCAACCTGTGGCGGTCTAAAGTTAGAGCTAACACAAACCAAACATTACCCGCCGCGTCACATTAAAGGGGAATTCCACTGGTTTACACATCAACGTCTTCTGCACGCGTGGAAAAAAAGTTGTATAAAGATGCGGCTCCAGAAGGAGGTTGCAAAGTCAGATAAGTAAGAAATGTGGAGTTGCATTGTGGGTAATATAGGCAACAGGAAGAATAATGTGCGGAATAAAAAAAAAAAGACGATATCTCTGGTTCTGCCGCATCGACTTTTAGGTGCCACTTTGTCAGCAGATCAATTTTAAATATTGCCAGGGAGGAATGGAACAAGCAGAAACTGTCAAAGTTTGCATGAAGAGTTACAGGCACAGGCTCATGCCAACTGCTAAACCTCCAGCATGTCATTACGATAACAAAGAACCTTTTGCCTCGCCACGCTGTCCTATGGAAAACCATTTGAGACCTGATCGGGAATGCTCAAGGCTTGGCTCAACACAGATATCCCAGCCGCACAGAAAAGGGCCACAAAATGCCTACATACATATAACAGGACACACGAGTGAGTATCCACAGGGGACATTTACATTTAGCAGATGCTTTTATCCAAAGCGACTTACACTTTTACAGACCCAAGGCGCAGCTTCGGGAGCAATTTTTGGGGTTCAGTATCCTGCTCAAGGACGCTTCGACACGTGGCTGGGGGAAGCCTGGGATCGAACCGCCGACCTTCCGATTGGTGGACGACCCGCTCTGCCACCGAGCCACAGCCGCCCCATTATTGAGGAACTGCATTTCTGAGACTGTTCGTTTGTCACTCACATTCATCAAAACCTAATGGCAGATGCTTTGACAGATGACTTCAAAAGGCCAGGATGTAGCAGAAACAGGAGACGAACAAAGACACTAATGTCCCAGTGACAGAACAGACCAGGTGGCACTGTTAATATAAATGAATGCAAATGAAATCAGTCAAGACACTCTTGGGTTGACAGAATACTGCATCCTCCTCCGTTTACTGCTGCTAAATATTTCATGTTCTCATCCAGACCTATCTGTTAACTCTGCATACACTGGTTTTTGTCTGAACCATCTGTCTGCTCTGCAAAGACACTGACAATGTCTGGTCCATCCATCTCTCCCCGTGTCCCTGTTTGCCCTTTTTCGCTTCGTGTCTGTCTTTACAAACTCGGTCTCGAGCTATTTTCAATGGAAAGTTGCTAAAGCCTGCACGAAAAGTCACTAGGAGTCGCTAAATGATGCTAACTTCCATTAACATGGGATTGCGAAATGATTTTGATATCAAATTGAGTGTTTTCTCAGCCATTTTCTCTAAAGACGTTGCTACTGGGGTCATAAAAGCCGTCAAATGTGGCAACGCCGAGTACACGAATTAGATCTGAACTATCTCTTTGTATACATAGCTTCTTTTGTTCTCTCTCTTTGGCTTTTCTGAGAGCTCCAACACAATGCGCGAGCACTGCATCACCTTTAAATCCATCCACTTACTGGTTTTTCCTTTCTTTAATGCATATGAAGGGCTCAGCTGGACATCTGATTGTCTCGAGCGTCGAAATACATTTAATCAACAAAGCCTTTATGTGGGAAGTGGCTGCTTGCAGTGTGTTGCTACAGAATCCCTTATTTCAAACCACAGCGTGTCTGCAAAAAAATGCCAATATTCAAGATTCAGCTTTAGAAGGATCTGTTTTTCAAAGAGGGGATCACTCAAGTTTACTTTTCCTGTGAGGTAGTGCAAAAGACTGTTAATCAGACATCCTGCCTGGCTCGGTTTATATAAGTTTAGTGATCATTGAGGGGTAAGACATGCTGGTGGGAAGCTCTAAAAGAGGCAGAGGTCCTTAAGCGTAAACCATTTCATGACAACATTTAACTACTAATGTTTTCTGCGGATGTATTACTTTGTTGATGTATTACAATGTGATTGTGTTTTGCGCCTCAGGGACACCGTAGTCTTTCGAGCACCAGCTGCTTAAAAGGCCCAATCTGTAGTTTGTCAACATATTTTTCAGGTTTGTTCACTTGTATTATAAAGAGTTTGATTATTTTTTTTATTTTCTAATAAATCATGTGCATATTTATCATCTGAGCATATTAAAAAAAACCACAGGCCTGGTTTTCTCTTATCTTTACAGACATTACAAATGTAAACAAGTCTTTTACAATTTCAGAAAACATTAGAATCTTTGTTTTAGTCGTTGAACTGAACGTTAATAGCAGGTTCCGATCGCGTGTCGAAGATTTTGTTTGCAGTTGGATCACAGATTGTGCCTTTAGCAGTGCATTTATGAGCTTTGCGGTTAGAAAATCAAACCTGGAAGACAATCGCAAACATAGGATATTGTGAACAGGATATTTCACCATTTTGCAGTTCGACTGTACATCTTTGCAAAACTACAAGACAAAATGTTTATTAATATATAAACAATGTATTAATATACTCCGGTTTTCAACGATTGATTGGCATTGCAAAAGAGAACAGTGAGTGTCAGACACATTTGACAGGCTGGGTGACCAAAAAGTACATTTTCCACCCTGAAACACATCACACACACACACACACACACACACACACACACACACACACACACACACACACACAACGATAAAAAGCCATTTCTGGATGTTCTGTGTATAATGTGTACAGCCTGATGAGAGATAAATGGAAGGGGAACACTCTGCGGAAGAGAGAGGATTGAAAGATTGGCTGAAGATTACAATTTGGTGTCTGTGCTCTGAATGCTTGATGAGTTAGGGGAGAAGCAGGGGAAGATTTGAGAGCAGGTCATCTCGTTACACAACAGTAAACCACAGCCAATAAAATGTAAAACGTTCAGAGGCACATTACCAGCATGGGGTCGAAAATAAATGAAGCTATTTGATACAATACAATGTGATTAAACCCAATGCAACTAGTCCAAGCTGAAGTTCGCCACTGAATCCAAGAAGGAATATCGAGGCATAAATAAATAAACGTTATGCGAGTGAGACAAAGATGCACATGGACATTTCATATCGGTGAATTGTTACATGCCAGCACACTATGCAGGAGATCATGTGTGATGAGGTGTTCAGATATGGAAAAAAAGGGACTATGGATAGTGGGTGTTGTTTGCTGTACGGATTGAAAAACCTTTTGTGGCAAATCTAGAATTCGTGACTCTGGGCTACATAAATTAAATGTGATGAAAAAGAGAGAAAAAGATAGTCCTATGGGCTTATGGTTACACTTTTTTGAACAAATTAAATTGACCACACTATGAAGCAGAGCAGCGTTTCCTCCGCCGAGCCTTTTATTTTCTACAAAATGAACACCCAGAGGAAAAAAAAGAAGGCTATGTTTTAGTATTAATCCATTTCCAAAAAGGCGGTAGTCAGTTAAATCCTCAGGGTTGTTTCAAGTGAGCAACGTGGCACAAAGAGTTTGTATTTTTGCTGTGGTTACCTGCAGTTTGGTATTTAGTTCACTTTGGTTTAGTTTCCATTATGAGGACAATATTAAAATCACACGCAAACTATAAAAATATCAAGGAAACACAGACAAATCCAAGATTTCTACTGTTGTTGTAAAAAGAGCAAAGATGCAGGAGTCCCGGTGACGAGGTGTCATCGTACTACCACACAAAATAAATAACTATGAGCATTCATAAAATCATTCCAAGTCAAACAAACATCTAAAAATAAACAAAAAAGACATACAATTAGATCCAAACTATAAGTGATGGTCAGCTTACACTTCCAAGTTTTACGTACAACGTGTTCCAGTCAGCAGTCAGAGTGGGCAGCCATGCATCAGCTACAGTGAGCACAGGCTCACCTCAGGGCGGTGTCTTGAGCTCCCTGTTGTTCACTCTCCGCACCCACGACTGCACTGCCAGATTCAATTCTGATCATAATTAAGTCTGCTGATGACAACGGTGGTGGGTCTCATTACTGACAACAATGAATCTGCCTACAGGATGGAGGTGGAGCAACTGTATGGGTGGTGCAGCTCCCGCAGCCTCTCCCTGAATGCTGATAAAACACAAGGAGTCGGTGACTGACTTCAGAAGGCACAGCAGGCATCGCCATCAACACTCGGCTGACCATCGATGGCTCCGCTGAGGAGAAGGTAAGCAACGGGAAGTTCCTGGGCGTGCACCGAGCGGATGATCGGACCTTCTCTACCAACACCCCAGCCATCGTGATGAAAGCCGAATGGCGACAGCACCGACTCCCTGCTATACACCTCACCACCTTTAACGGCCTCGCTTGCTGGTTTGGCAACACTGGGGCGTCGGAATGTCACCAACTTGGCCCGGATGGTGAGAACTGCCAGCAGGACCGCTGGTGGCCCCTCTACCTTCCTTGGGGGGGAGATTTACCATCAGCGTTGCATCTGCAGAGCCACAAAGATGATCAGAGACCCGCATCACCCATCTCATGGTTGTTTTCCCAGGTACATGAGCTTGTGTGCAAGGTCCAGCAGGATGCTGAACAGCTTCTTCCCGCACTCACCAACGGGCTGTGGCCCCCTCCCACAGATATGCCCTACAACCCACCGACACACCCTCTAACCCCCAAAACAGCACCTGAAACCAAATAACTGAACTGTCACGCACTTCAGACACCTTACAAGCAAAACTTACTGGACTGCACAACTTTACATACACCAGTATGACGAGCTCTTTTAACTGATATTTCTTAGCCACTTTTTAATTCGTCTATTTTGTATCTATTGTTACTGTTTTTACGATTGATATTGTTTTTACTAACAACAGGCACTTTGGGGAACAGCATTTCGTTTTTTGCAAATACATGAAGGAGTGACAATGAATCTTGACCCTTAGAGTTGTCAGCTCCATTAGAAAGAGGGGAGCGCTACACTCCTTCCTGTTAATATTGAGAACTGAGTTGGAGCTGTACAAACAGTATAATCTCCGGACTCTCCACTCAGTAAAATCAGATGATTCTCTAACTGATGGTGCGGTCCAGACCAGAATTAGCCAGGCAAAACGTACATGTGCGATGCGGCAAAAAGCAGACGGACTATGGCGAGCTAACAACAGCTTCAACAAGTTGTAAATGATACTGGACAGCTTCTTAAAAAACACTGCCATTATCCTCTGTCATTGTCCTTGCAGTCACTGCAGCATCCCCCCTTCTCTGCTGTGATTATTATGTTGTGGAGTTACACACACACACACACACACACACGGGGATATAAACAATCAGTACTTCTTGAATCAAATGTCAACCCAACCCTCTCTCAGACGGCTCGACACTGGACATCGAGCGAGTCCTGAAATTTCACAGGTGAAGCTTCAGTTCGATTGAAGGTTGTGGGATGAACTTGCAACCGGTGGCAAACACGTCAGTGTGTGAGCACACCTGAAAATGAACCAAGTGACTCTTTTTCTCCTCATTTCCACAACAAGTAAACAACATTCTTCACGCACACAATCATTTTGGCATTTTAATAATTCTGATTGCTGTAATGAAATTGACTGAAGCTGCGCACTGCCTGTGGCACTTGAGCAATTAGGTTGTGGGAGAACCATGCGTAAAAGTCTCCCTTATCAATTTGACAGTGTCATAATTGCATAATATAGCTCTGGCGGGCTATATTAAGAAAGGTGGTAATAATGCAAACGGTTTGAAGACACAAATGCGATGCATGAAAGGTCCCACACACAAAAATATGCCCAAACTAGGGGTGAAATGAGTACCAGTGACTTTAGCATCTCCCAAGAACTGACAGGCCAGGATAAGAGGGAAATGAGAAGGAACAAAAAATACCTGCTGAGGTTAAGACTCATACTGCACCACGAATATAAAATATTTACATATGCTGTTGGGATAAACGCAATTTTGTCATGATGCAAGCAAACACACTTGAGTGAAGCGCTGTCATCCTTTTGTAATAGTGACTGATATTACTAACACTATATTCCCTCCAAATGTACGTCTTATGTGAGGCCGGCTGCCTGTCAGAGCCCAGCGTACTTAAAGCTGAGGGATTAATAGCATCTGGAGAGTACTTGACCAGAGCAGCTCCGTGTATTTGCCAGCATCTCCATCTACAAGTTAATCCCTCTCAACACATAGTTCTTCAGAGAACTGGGGACATATGCAACTGAACAATGCCTTTCTGTTGCTGCTTCAGAAAAAAAATGATATTTCCTAATCAAACATTATGTAATCATGTGGCACTGCGTGAGCTACTAAACCACAGACCGCTTAGTCAGAGAAGAAGAAAATAAAAGAAGCTCAAAAACAACAACAATGGCTTGATTTTGTCTTTGGGACCTAGTAAAGCCAATCTGTCTCGTCCCGTAACAGGTGCATCCAATGTTTCTTTCGCAACAGATCCTCTCTGACCAGCTGCCACTCCCCGAGCCCTGCCATGGAAAACAGCATTGTTTTTCTTTATTGGAACATTGCTTCGTCACTGGCCTTTTGATGCTGGAAGAGAGACAGGCCTGTCGCCTTCTCCAAGTCAATATTTGCTACAATTACACAAAAGCAGGAGGAGATGGCAAACTGGAGAGTAGTGGCTAGGCTAATGATGCCATATAATGGTCATCTACCAATCCCAAAGACAAACAAATGGACATTAATACAATAGGAGCGTGACCATTTGCACACAACCACATATACGTGGATGCACCCTTGGATGAAAAGGTGCTTTGAGCTGATCTCTGAAAAGGCTGCTCAATGCCTTGACCATCTTCAGTGAGCAGGTGGGAGGCAGAGAGTGACAGTCCCCAGGTACTTGCTGCCAAGTCTTGTTTGGGTCACTTGGCTCTGACATAGTTTCTGTTTGACAGACTGTCTGACTGACTGACTGAAGAGATTCCAACTGCTCTGCACCACCTTTAACTCTCCTTCCAGCCATATGCCACAATCTATCTTTTCCCTAAGCAAGGGCCTTTTCATTTCAAATGAAAAGGGAGTCCGTGTCTATTAGCCTGCCCTGTGGATTGCACTTAAAAGATTACCGACACGGGCTAAAAGTTCAGGACAACAAAGTTGACCACTGCCGGGGGTTGTTGCTGGGAGAAAACCAGAACGTTGAGAATATCTCTAATGTGATGCAAATGATGTATGAATACAAATATTGTGTCTTGGGTTTGAACATAAAGCTTTACTGTTGAAATAAGCAGAAAAAGAAAATATACTGTATTGGCATGAATATAAGACAAACCTGTTTTATAAAGTAAACCCCCTTCTACCTTTCAAGAAAATACACTCATTTTGACTAAAACAAGATCAGATAAGCGCCTCTGTGAGTGGGTGCTTTGAGATAAATACTAATGTCAGCATGCTAGATACAAAATCAAGGAATCAAAGTTATTACAATTCATCCCCAGGGCAACATGGATCAAAACCACAAATGTCAACCTCATGGTGGCACTAGCGGCGAAGTCAAGGGATCCCCAAAGTCAGGAAGCTTCATCATCTGAGGGCCGTGAATGTATCTGGAGTTGGGCCATCACATGGTTGGCTGTGTGACCTCGTTGAAAGCTGTTTTTTCACGTGGTAACACGAAAGCAGTTAATCGGTTTCCCTGGATTGCCTGTTTACAGCGCCGTGGATAATCCTGTGGTCAACTCCGGCGCGTCTGCAGCTTTTAATGTACCCCAACCTGTGGTGGCTGATAGGAAGTTAGCAAACAAAGCAGTATCTAATATAGTCATCTGCTGGTAGACATGTTTGACTGTGGCTTGAACCATGAATCCATGCCGGCAGATTTCAGATCAGTGATGTAGAAGCCACCAGAACCACTGATTTAGCCGGCCACAAAACGTTTTATCAATGACGTGAGCTTTACATGAGACATGTGCTTTCTCTCCTTAATGATGTGCACAGAAGGAAAATGACTGAGCATTGGACTCATTTCTATATTTCATAGGCTGGGAAGAGTAATTAGCCATTTCATCAACACTGGGCTACAGTAGGTGTTGTTACTGGACAGGATTTCTAACAGTACCACCTCTCTGATCCTCGCAGACATTTCTTTCTCAGTTCACAGAGCTCATCATGACTGCGTCCTCTGCTCGTCCTTGTTTATGCAATATTTGCATCGTTGAAGGAATAATATCCTATGGCTATAGGAGGGCTGTGTATCCATATGTGTACTATACGTTTGACAGAATAATATCCTATGGCTATAGGAGGGCTGTGTACTGTACTGTACGTTTGCCTGCATAACAGTTTTTTAAATTTTTTTTTTTTTAAAACCAAGCGACAGGAGGATGCCCTTGGGGACGTCATGCTCCATCTGGTTACTTGAGAGTACTGTACATCCCACAGCATCTCACTTCTGTACAGTTTGGCGCTCTTATGGCTGTGACCAGACATTAACTTTTTCATGCTGCAGTGAAATGATCACATGAAGGCCACGTCACCAAAAGCTAAACAAGATTACCCCCCCCCACTGTTCCTAAAGCCAAACGAGGTCTCTGTAGGATGTCTGGTGGGTGTCTGCATCGTATCAGAGAATGAATACGATTTCACGCTACATAACTGCGACACCGGTTGCAGTAACTGTATTCATATTTTGTCCTGATGAGGTGGAATCCATTGCAAACGCCCTCTGATCTGTACAGGTTGGTGGCGCAGTGACTTACACGTCATACAGTGCTTGGCATCTAGTTCAAAGCAGCCAGCTGTATCTGCTCCCCTGTTTAGTATTGCCACTTTGACTTGGACGTTCACCAAATATGAATATATATAAAGCTGGAAATTAAGTAATTACAGTATAGGTGAAAGCCAGGGTTTGAGGCTGTATGGCTTGAAGCCTACGGTTTGCCAGTAGGTTCAGTAGTTTGCATAGCTGAAGGTAGAAATACAACTGGTTGTAAAGATTTCTACAGGTGTGACGTAGCTTTTTTACCTGGCTATTTGCAGCTTTGAAAAATGAGCTGTAGGGAGATAATATTTACACTAAATGGCCAAAAGTGTGTAGACATCTCATTCCAAAACCGCGGGGATTAATATGCTGCTCTAACAGCCAGGTTTCAGGTTGCTGCAGAGATGTGCTCCCATTGAACCAAAAGAGCATTGATGAGGTCGGCCACTGATGTTTGGCGACACGGTCCATCTCAAAGGTTGTGGTTGAGGTCGGAGCTCTGTGCAGAACAGTCACACCAAATTGGGGAAAACAAATTGTCTTTATGCTGGCTTTTTACAACGGTGCACAGTCATGTTGAAACAGGAAAGGGCCTTTCCCCAACTTCTACAAAGTTGGAAGAACACTGCTGTCTAAAATATTATTTTATGTTGTAGAATTAATATATCCCTCAGTTTGAACTAAGGGGCTCAGCCCAAACCATGAAAAACTGCCCCAGACCAAAAGTACATGAAAGTATGTGGGTATACTTTTGGCCATTGTGTATTTTCACATGTATTTTACAAAGGATATCATACATACTCCGACCTCAACCTATGTGTGGTACATGCACTGTAGGTACCTGTATCTATTGCATAATGGCTGAAGTCACTTTTCTTCTTCATTTAGGTCTCGTAAAACAAATAAATATATCTGTGTGAACCTTATTTCATGCAAGATTTAAACAGTTTTTATATTTTTAAAATTCTTTGTTCTCTGTTCCCTAGTCGGTTTAGTCTCTTGTGCTGCAGTAACAAATCAAACACAATGTAACTTGTTTTTTCTTTTCTTACAGTACCGATCCACTCAGCTGATGGTTTGGTACTACTTTAGAACTGTGATATAATATAAGAATTGGCAATTAGCAGTAATTAACCTGCTCAACTTAAAAAGGTCCAGTGTGCAGGATTTAGTGGCATCTAGCAACCATTCGAACACCGCTCGCCTCAGCCTCCCCTTCCAAGCGTGTAGGAGAAACTACGGTGGCGGCGAAACAGCTCATTCTAAGGTAATGAAAACGCAACGATTCTTATGTTCAGATGATTATACACTAATGAAAACACACTTAGAAATATTATATTCCATTTCTGCCAATAGCTCCTCCTAGATCTTACACACTGGGCCTTTAATCCAACGAAACATAAATGTGTGCTTGTAGAAACTCTGCAGGATTATAAACATTTAGCTGCCTCCCAGGATAACAACTAATACAATATTCATTCATTGTGTCTTTTTGTCTACGTCTGTATTGCGTAAAGCACTTTGGTCACTTTGGGTTGTTTTCCAACTGTGCTATATAAATAAACTGACTTGACAATAAATGTTTGCTCGTGCATTTATTTGCTTCACTTGTGATTTAGGCAGACACCGTTTTGAAGTAGTACACATAATTGAGCTGCTGCTAAAATCTGGCCAAACAAAGCAATATATATATTTAAAAAAAAAAAAAAGCTTTTAGGAAATTTGCTAGATAGAGCAGCTATTAGGAAACATTTTGAAGACTATCTGCCTTTTGCACCACCATGGTAAGTCCAGGGTCTAATAAAGCCGGAGCTCGGATTCATCTGCTTCCAATTGGAACGTATTACTTCAGAGCAGTCTGATGTACCCCCTGTCGCTTTGGCTTCATCACTTTCATTTACTGCTATTACCGCCCTGGGCTCAGTCCTTCTCAGCCCGCACTTATCTGCAAGCCTGCGCGTCTTTTGCTTCCCTCATTTCTTACGCACACGGGGACATGCTCATTGACCACCTGCTTTGGTGTCTATTTCTAGCTCTGCCTGCCTGCGTCTCTGCCTGCGTCTCTGCTTTCGACCTGTCGCACCCTCTTTCTGCTTCCCTCGGCCGACCTGTCAGTTCACCTGGCCACGGTGCATTCTTCGCCTCACTACAACTGAAAAATTGCTCCAATTATGCTTCATGACAACGCTGGGGTAAAAAGCATGGAGGGTCTAACACAGGTCTGCCGGTCTAAAAATCAAGCAACTGCACACAAAATGGAACAATTCAGTGTAGAGAAAAGATGACAAAATTCCACTTGACATTTTGACACCCTTTTCTTCTGGCTTATTTCTGGTGCCCCTATAGCACTGCCTGGAGACTTAGCCCTATTATAAAAAGGTCTTTTGGATAGGCAGCAGAAATGTTATTTAGTATCATGGTACGGGTCAGTAATTTGAAAATTCATATTTACTTTATTTCCTCTCTTTGTAGCAATTTGTACTGAAATGTAATGCAGGGAATTCTCTCTTCCCCTTTTTACTCTGTAAATAGTGTCTGTCTAAGTAAATTATGAGCGGAAGTTGGCCTCCTCATGAACCTACATACAAAATGTAGAGGCACTTACAACAATAAAGCCACTAACATCATCGGCAGTGTGGATTCTGAGTCACATTAAATTCATGAAGAACGTTTGTAGATCAATTCATGGACCTGTGCGCAGAAGCATTTTGGTGGCATACATTTTCCTGCGATAAACCGTTGGCCCTCCAAACCTGCAAAAAGTTGCAGTGACATAGCACGCACAAGTGATTACAATTCAGATTTTAAATACAGAATAAAAACTGTTGTTATAAATCCATCTATTCTGCCAGGTTTGGGGCATTTGAGGATCTTATTTTGTCCAAATAAATAAAAAAGATTGAGAAAAAAAAAGGACAAAATCGTTTATTTATTAATTTAACATTAATTTCTATTGTTAAGGGATTACAAAATTAAAAAAAGTAAACGTCAAAGTTATAATTTTAACAGTTCAAAGGGATTAGATGTATCAGCCATCATTTCTCATGTTCTCGGTCTACCAATTTAATGTCATAAATATGATGTAACTTCAGAAATTAAGGGAAATCTTCATAGTACGTACTGATTTCACACTCCTACCCACACACCTGCACACTGTGTCACGGGCTAACATCCTCAGCAAATGTTCAATGCTACGTTTTAAAAACTGTCCATAACAAAAAAAGGTCAGGACACTGCAGTCTGGTTTTGAGCAATTTCAAACTGAAAAACGCGTGCTTCCATCAAGAGAACGGTCCATATATTTCAGTGCATCCTTTGCAAATATTTGCACGAAAGAAAGACCGACGGGGAGAAATAAAAGCAAACCATAAAAAAAAAAAATCTATAATTGGGAATCCTGTTAAACCACTCCATGTTTTGCTTTCAGATGTCGCCACAACATGGTTTTACCTCCAGCCTCAGTTAACTGAGTCACTAACAGGTGGGTGGCGAATGCATCCATATTGATTATTTTAAACAGACAGCCTTTGTAAATAATATATGACTGTTTGGGTAGCTATTGATTGCAACTCACCCACTGCCTTCAGAAATGCAACTCAGTGCAGCCAGAAAGACTGTGTGTGTGTGTGTGTGTGTGAGTAAGAGAGAGAGTAGATGTATGTGTATTTTAGTGTGTGCAAGTGTTTCTAAGCTAAAGAAAACAACCCCTGCAGCCCTTCGGATTCCGGCCCTGGCAGCCTTTCAGTGTCGGCGTAGTGAAAATGATCCATCTGTTAAAGAGGTAATTCGGCAGAGCAGAGGTCTCTCATCATTGATTATAAACTTCATAATCTGACTGCGGGCGCAGCACAAGTGCAGGACTGAAAAGGGGACTGTTAAATTCAGAAATAATGAGGCGAGCTCACTTCGTCCAGAGCTCTCTTGATTATAAATGTGCTGAAGGACGTGCCTAATTGATGGCTTTACTAATTCTCTACTCCAGTCACAGTCCACATAACTAATAAACCAGACCTCATATAAGTTTGAGCGATATATAGTAGAGGCAGTGCGATGTGGCCTGCAAGGCTCCAGTGGATTCCTGCAGGTGGGAATGTGTGTCAGAGGGCGTAGTGAACTATTTGTAACCCAGAAAGAAGTGCCTGCAGCCATGTCAGAGGTCACCGACTGCAGGCAATAAAAACAACATGGTTTGCAGCATTAATCCTTTCATAAGTTTACTGGACACGTTTTCCCTCCGTCTAAGGATCACTGAGGCTGGAACTCCCTGCCTGACGGTCTGGAGCTGAAAACCTTTGACAATCAATTTGGATCTATTAACCGTCTTTTACTACTTCATTTTATTTTATTGTGTTTTTTTACTGTGAAGCACTTTGTAACATTGTTTTTGAAAACCGCAATATGATTAAATTTATTATTACTATTATTAACAATTAGGATACATTTCTGCTTAAACCCTGATCTGTCCTTCCTTCTCCTTCCTCGCCGCCTTCAGTCCCCTTCCAGTTTAGCATTTTGATCACATCTGCCAGTACCTTGTACACACCACACCCCTTCATTAGTTCCTTCCAACACATTTCCTTCCTTCTTTAATATGTACGTGTTCATGAAGACAGCAATGTCTTCACTAATGCTGATAGTAAGCAGCGTCCTGTCAGCACGCCATCAATGAGAGTGTGCCTCTTTCTTTTTTTTTAATGAGCTTTATTTCATAGCAGTTTAGCACCAAATAGCATATTGTGCTAGCATTATTGTGGCCCTGATTCATAGTCAATAAAGTAGCTCCACATCACAGATTAAAATCTTCGCTCCCTTAATGCTTTTTAAAATAAATCTACTTTGTTTTTCAGCCACGCTGGTGCCAGTCTGTCGGTCGGTGCACGACTTTGGCCCAGGCTGGAACATCTCGACAACTACGGGATGTTTTGTACGGACATTCATGGTCCCCAGAGGGTGAATCGTAACGGCTTTGGCGGCTCCCTGACGTTTCCTCTGTTTCCATAGACTATTTCAGATTTGGGTGAAACGTCTCGCCAAACAGCGCTGTGCATGAATGCGCTAAAAGAGCGCCGTTCTCTTGAAAATGCTAATGTTTTTGGTGAACAGTGCACTGAACGAACCCCTTTGCATCTAATGAGCGCCGTTAACTCCCGCCGGCATGCCTGTGTTTTGGGTATGTATTTGTTGTCCTACCTACACAAGAAAAGTAAGGCCTTTGCATATTGACCGTATAAATTCTATGTACTATATGTTGCTGCTTCTGTACACTCATACTTGTTTGTAGTTTATTTATGATGATGAGCTGAAACATCCGACCAGTCTCGGGGAAATACATGCGAGCGAAAGATGGTCACAGTTTTGCACAGACATTCATGGTTCCCAGACAATGTATCGTAAAGACCCTGACTTTTCATTTAGGGACATCATCTGGTCCAGATTCAATTTAGAATACTTTGGTCTGTGACCTACAAAACTAATGACATTCCAATACAAAGTACTGATCCAATTCCACTGCTCTCTGTTTCCCAAATTTAAAATCTAAAACTAATTGAAATCATTTTTATGTAAGGTAACATGAGGCCAGGGTCCCAAAACAGCCCACTGTGGCAACACTTCATGTTATGATGACAAAGAAACTGTATTTAATTTGGAATCGGTGATGTCATGGCTGATACCCAGATCCACTTAACTTCTGTGTACCAAGCTGTACTTTGTGTTTAGTGCTAATTAGCAAATGTTAGCATGCTAAACTGAGACAATGATCACGGTTAACGTTACACCTGCTGAACATGTTGCCATCTTTTTATCTGGTGTTTAATACGATGGGTGTAGCTCGCTAATACCATAAGGTGACAGAGCCTAGCCATTATTAGCCATTATACATGCTCATGCCTGACGAGAAGCCACGAGGGGGTTTTAAGCGTAAAGAGCCACAGGGGAAACACACACCTGAGACACGACAATGCTTCACCGCTAATCCATGCTGTCAAACAGGCACAAAGTTACACAAACTCAGGCGCAGGGATGTGGCGGCAGTCTTTCTCCCTGCAGCCCGGAGGCCGTGCGCGTTCATTTTCTCACAAACACACATGCACATAGACACACGAGCACAAAAATCAAGTGAACAACAAGCGGAGAGGCAACTGATGAGAGACTGAAGGAGGGAAACAGCAGCGAGGGACGAGGAGTGGAGAAGAGAGGGATGTGAGATCATTGGAATTATCTCAGCTGTTAGAGAGAGGCATAATTTGATATATCTTACTTCCGTGTGACGGGCGCAAATGGGCTTTGTGGCAAGGTGAGTATGATGTGTGATAAGCCTGAGACGATGGAGTTAATTTAAACAAATGCTGCAATGCTCCAATCCCTATACATGCAGGGGCTTTTTTGCTTTTGGTTTGGGTGACAAAGTAAGGCCCTTTATCAGTCCAACACTTTAAATCAGGGGTCTCAAACTCGCGGCCCGCGGGCCAAATGCGGCCCGCCGGACGCTAGTTTGAGGCCCCCGCCTTGATATGAAAGTTTAATGTTAGTGCGGCCCGCGCGAGTTTGACATGGATGCTGTATGGTATCATGTACCCAGAAATGACAGCTTAAAGCTGTGTGCACACCGGACACAATTGACACGATTTTGTCCCGCCCATACGCGAGCGAGCCCGCCTGTTTTGCTTTTTCTCTCATCATCCATGACTGAGATCACCACCATCACTGCGCTGTACTGCTCTGAAAGTCCGAAGCTCCGCTGTCATTTCTGGGTACATGATACCCTCTGGAGGCGTCACATTCTCCCTAGTTCTCCCTATAAACGTGCATTTTTTTCACACTGACAGGCTCAGATAGTTACAATAAGTGTCCGACAACATACTAGAAAGGAGAAATGAACGTATGTCTACCTTTAGCTTGAGATCGCTGTTTGTTGTTGTTCTGCTGCTGTGTGGACTAAAGGGGTGTTCACAGCAAAAGCGACAAAAATAATCGCAAAATACTCAAAAATACTCCCATGGTCAGTAAACGGCCGCCGTAAACCGTGGGTTTTTCCCCCAGTTCTCTCCTTCAGTGCTGCTGCTCTGAGCCGGCTGCCTGCCAGCTAGCAGTGGTTCAGTCCTCCGGTCCAGTCCCGCGAAAAAAATAAACAACCTCCGGTCTGCATTGACTTTGTATGTAATCTCGTCGGTTTTCCCCCGGTTCTCTCCCTCCGAAACTCCCGCTCAGGTAAACCGCCAGCGAACTCCGGTCCAGTCCCATTCCCCCGGTCAGGGGAAGTTCACAGGGGATTCACCGGCTCTCTCCTCCCGGTCAGTAAACAGGGGATTCACCGGCTCTCTCCCTCCAGAGCCGGCTGCGAAACATAAACTCTCCTGGTCGTTAAACGGTTGTCGGTAAACTCTGTCTTCCATAAACTGCAGCGGGCACAGCAGCCTGCAGGACACCGCACAGGACCTGTGTGCAGTAACGTTATGAGACTCTCCACACTGATTGGCTCTCGCAACAAACAGCGATCTCAAGCTAAAGGTAGACATACGTTCAAGACAAGCTTGGGCAATTTTTGAGAGAATTGACTCCCAGCTTCCCTGAGCTTTCCAGAATGTTCAAGCGGACCATGTGCCTTTTTGGGAGCACGTACTTGTGTGAAAAGCTCTTCTCCACCTTGAACTTCAATAAGTCCAAGTACAGGACCAGACTTACTGATGAGCATCTTCAAAGTCTACTGAGGGTCTCAATTGCTTCCTCCCTCAAGCCAAATGTGGCTCGGCTATGCAAGAGGAAGCGCTGCCAGACCTCTAGCCAAAAGTAGGCAAGAGAAGCCATGTTCAGAACAGTTCATGTTGAAAGTTTCATTAATGTTCATGTTAAAGGTTAAATAACTGTTAATACTGTTAATTTGAATCTGAAAAAAAATAATTTCTCTACCCACCAACTATATGTGGTTTCTTAAGTTTTTCTTATTTGCTGTTTTATTATTATTTTATTTATTTATTACTGATTGATTGATTTATTTTCTTTATTCTTTATTTGTTTATTTATTTTTTCATCTTATTTTGTGTAGAAAATTAAAAATTAAGATATTTGAGAACAGTGGAATGTTTTATCAGAGCTTTTCTTGTGGAAAACCGGAACCAAAGCACTGAAAAAGTGTAGGGTATAGCAGAAGCAAAAGCATTGAAGACAGTTTTTTTTTTCTTTTTTTTTCTGTTTTTAATAAATGCGTTTTTTTTGTTGAAAACCTGATGCGGCCCAGCCTCACCCAGACCCTAGCTCCAGTGGCCCCCAGGTAAATTGAGTTTGAGACCCCTGCTTTAAATGATTCACTACAAATTTATTTGCAGAAAAACTCAAGGGTCTTTCAATAAATCCCTAACAACTGCGCAAAATTGGCAATTTCATTATATTCTTAAAGACAGAGTAGGTATAACAGATTAACTGGGAGGAGGCAGTCTGACACCAAACTGAGATTTAGAAAAATAAGAGGTTCATGGAAAATCCGACATTGTACGTGCACTCTGGACAAAAATAAAATGAGCGAGGACAGTACAATAATTCGATTTATTGTGGCACTAGGAATCGTATAGTTGGCCCCTCTTCATACAGTCACATCTCCTCCTGGATTAAAAACGAAGCATGAGAGGAGGAGAGGGTGCTAGCAGGCTGGTGGCAGCGTAAGCAGAGTGCCTGTTTGAGACATGTCCGCGGCCCAAGCCCTAACCTGATTAGGACCAAGCCAAGACCCCTCAATTAATAGGACCAATTGACTCGCGTCGTCCCACACAGCTTCTGGCTTTTCTAGGAAGCACAGCAGCAAATGAACATTGATTGATCTATGCACGAGGGTTAAGGCGGGTCTTCAGAGGACTTATTCCTTCTATGCTGTCGCTCCCCACTTTTCTCAAGACTGAAATATTCACATGTTAACAAATTCAAAACAATCATTTTAAAACGAGCACACCGCATGTGTTCACTGATTGCAGAATTAAAAGAAATAAAAACACACATTCGCAGGGTACTTAGACATTTGGCAGATTTTCTATTTACAAGATGTATGTGCATGTGTGTGTGTGTATATGTATGTGTGTTCTTTTTCTCATGCTGTTCTGGGAGGTGTTGGCTGCAACATACGTCATGAGACAGGGGGTCTATAAATAATAACCTTTCTCCAAGAGTATGATTCAGAAGCAGGAGTCTAACTGCAGCATGATGCAGCACTACACGTCCACATTAAAAAAAAAAAAAAAAAAAAAAGGTATGCGTGTGTGAATCTACCTG
>CM022488.1:3106152-3126885 GCA_011952105.1 Coreoperca whiteheadi | reverse complement strand
GGAGTTATTTTAAAATTAAGTATTTATTAGTTTGGCGCCTCCTCTTTGCCTCAGTCCTTCTGATCTGTTTCTATTTAAGTCAGCACGACATGGTAAGAAAAGAGGGATTATTATGACAGGTATTGCGATATGATTCATGATTAGTAGGAATGATCATATTTGCATCAATGTATTTTCACTGAAAAAAATAAGACTTATTTGACATTTGTTGGGGTCTGTACCAAACCAACATTTATTAATTTTTTTTTTTTACATCTGGAGAAAAAGATTCGTAATGGGTGGCTCTGCATCACTTTATTATAAGGCTGTTCTGTCACACATTTTACCTTTATCATAATCGTAGAACAGTTGGATTGCACAGTGGTGGAACGTACACACTTTCAGTCAAGGACAATTTAAATACAATGAGTTCCTTTACGCGAGTATTTCCATTTGATGCCACTTTTCATAGGGAAATATTGTATTTTACACCACAACATTTATTTAACAGAGTTACATTACAGATTTTACAGACACATGTGGTGCGTTAGAGATATTTGACGTAGATCAAACAACCCAAAAGTAGGTAAGATATGTACACACACGCACACCTAATACAATAATATAATAGACAACTCTTAATACGGTCCAGTGGAGTAGCAGGGAAACAAGGGAACCGGGCCCAAATGCAGACTAGGAGGCAGAGCAAGTGAAGTTCAGTTACTGTTAATTTATAAACAATAAGGCTTACACGGATAGTCAGAGGTCCGAATCAGGACGGCAGTCCGAAACAGGTCAAGAAGATCCAAAATAAATAGACAAGATGTTCAAACTGAAACTCACAGGAAACCAAGGCAACGACGTCTGACAAAGACAAAGTGACAGTGAGCACCAAGGACACAGACTTACATACACTCAGGTAGGTAGCGACAACGAGACACAGGTGAAACCAATTGACACAGGTGAAAACAATCAAAGCAATCAAAGACAGCAAGCAAAACTAAAGGACGCATGAGGGAAGGAGAATGTTTCAAAATAAAACAACTAAACACAAACCCAAAACCATGACACGTAACACTCTCATGGGCTATTTTTCTGCATTTTGAGAAGGTTACTTTTACTTTTTGATTAAGTACATTGTGCTACGAGTACTTTTACTGAAGTAACATTTTCAATGCAGTATTTGTATAGTGTGGTATTGCTACTTTTACATAAGTAAATCATCTCAATACTTCCTCCACCACTGCAGGTGTACTTAATAAAGTGGACACTGAGTGTTTAATAAGCGTGTTCTCAGGAAGGCTGAGGCCATCCTCCACGGTGGCCCTGAGAGCTAAATACAGTGCAACTAAGGAAAGTGAAATTAAGAAACAATTTTAACAGTTTGACAACAATTATGCAGCATAACAAAATGCACTGCAAATATAGAAGACACAACCGAACACCCTGCAAACACGCTGCAAATACAGATATGTAACTCATATCGAGGACAATTAAGAAAGATTGATTGATTCTGAAGGGTAGATATTAATTTAGGTCATTCTGGTAGTGGTAAGAGGATGTGCAGCCCCACTGGAACAATTCACACGGGGGTGTCACCCTTTACCCAGCATGGCACTAGTTTGTCTTCCCTCAGTAAGAGAAACAGTATCAGTTTTAGCCTCTAGATGTCAGGAGAGACAAGCCTCCACCTGAGCGGTAGCAGGCCCATGTGTCTCAGAGCAGTCTTCCCTCACACATCTGGCATTAGAGCCAGACAACTACCTGATTAATGCTCTCATGGGTTTCCAGCAAACAAATGACAGCTCCTCACTCTGTTCTCAGACATGTTCTACTCCACGTCTGGCCCAGCTTTTGATCTAATAGTGGTTAATGGACCGCTATGGTTAAGTGGAAGGGTGATTAATGCTGAAGACCAAAGCGGTATTCCACAGACCTTTTCCCGTTGCGCCATGACCTTTATGAAGCCATAGGAATATACTGGTAATCCAGCAACTAAACAGATGCATGTGAAACAGACTCTTGTTAGTCTATAGACGTGATCTAACAAGATGCTCGCAAAAAAAACATACCTCGGGGTCATGAATCCATCCTGACCCACTTTGGTTTGGGAGAGTTTGGGATGCAGGGGCCAGTTGAAGGCCGGGTGGAGAATTATTAAGTGTTCAAACCACAAAAAACCTGAGTATACTACAGGTCATCCCTGCTCCTGGACTCAGCTAGCTTCTCTATCTTGTAGAGCTGTCCTGTTTTACAGTAAATCCATACTTTAACAGCCCACATGGTCGGGCTGCACTCATCAGTGGTGCCAGAATATAATCTCAAAGTTAAATTCAGAGACAAAGTCGGTAGTCTCTTGCCAGCAAATGCATTGAAATTACAGGGGACTGAAAGACTTTATTGGAAAATGGGATTGAGTGACCAATAAATGTATCATCTTACAAAATATCACATACACTATAAAATATAACAGAGGATGATTTCTAAGATGCTGAAACAGCATAGTGAGTATTTTATACATTACATTTTCCACATAAATAATGTGAAGTACCACATCTTCTGACATGTCTCTTGTGGACTTTTTTGGGGGATACGTTTGATTGAACCTGATCTTGGAATAGTTTATTTTTTATTGTTGTGTTTGTTGTATGTTAAAAATGAATTGTTTAAGTTAGTTTTATGTTTATAATATTATGAACCTGAAAGGCGCGTTTTGCATGTCAGACTAGCGCAGGTAGCACTAATGTGCACGTAGTGTATGCTGTCGTGGAAATGATCTAATAAAGACACAAGAAGCACAAAAAAAAACACACAAGGGATGGAAGTATATGAGGTATATTATGGTAACTACAATAGGCGACAGCAAGGTCTTACCCGAGCAGTTTACCCACAAGGTATCTCTTCGAGCATCCTGTTTCGATACAGTATATACTGCACAATGTCATGTTATTGCAGCCCATATACCATACTGTAGTATGTCGAATGCGTAACTGGTAACTCATGTCTATCAAAGGACAACATTATTACACCCACTGATCATTGAGATAAATAAATCACTCATGCATGTTGATAAAAGCTTGTATGGTGGCTGCATGCCATGCCTCCGGTTGTGTGCCGTGGCGTGACTGCTGACTGTGATGCATTGCAGGCTGAGCGCCTGGAGGAGAGGAGGCGACAGGAAGAGCAGAGGAGGAGGGAGCAGCTCAGGCAGGATCAGACCAGGTCAGCCCTGGATCAGGTTCACTTGGGTCTCATCACTGTCACCGTGCGGTATTGTGTTGTTTTGTTTGCTGTGCTCTGTTCTTTCTTGCTCTGCAATGGATCTCAGTCACAGATGTAGCATCAGATGACACGATCTTCAGACCTTTACAAAGGAAGCGCCCAATGTCTGCTCCTCTGCTGACCTATAATTATCATTGGTTTTATCAAGCGGCATCTTCTGTCGGCTGAAATAGTAAAATAGAGCATATCGGTTGGAAATCAGGGGAAGCATAAAGACAGGCGACATGAGGTTCACCTGTGATTGCCCCCGTTTACTTATTCAAGCTTGTAAGCAGTTGTAATGCCTGTTTTCCACTAATGTAAAAATAAGATTTCCTGGGAAGACATAATTGAAGGGGCTGTGCACTTCCATATTGGGTGACTAAGGCTATCAGTCTACAGTCACGCTAGCGGCTCTGTGAGGCTGTACTTAGGGACAACGGTTACAGTGCTAACATGCTAAAGTTAAGCAGGCATAATGTTGACCATGTTCACCATCTTTGTGTTAGCGTGCTAACATTTGCTAATTAGCACTGAACACCAAGTACAGCTGAGGCTGATGGGAATGTCATTAGTTTTGCGGGTATTTGGTCAGAAACCAAAGTATTGGCCAAAACTGGATTTGAACCTGATGACTGAGCTAGATGAGAAGTCAGAGGATCATGAAAGCGATTAGAATTCATCCTGAGGGGACCTTAAATATCTGAACCCAATTCCGTGCCAATCCATCCAATAGTTGGATAAAAAATAAATGCAACAGGGCCCCAAATTATATCCCGACGTTTAGTCCCTAGTATGGGTCAGGCTCCAAAACCCTGGATCCTGCACTTCCCATAATGCAACTTTTGTTAGACCCTCCTTGCCGCTCCCCATGACTAATGAATCGACGTTGACGTGTAAAATCAGTGGCGTGCCCCAGTGAAGTGGCCAGGGGTTTTGGATATTATATTAGATGTATATACAGTAATGATTTAGAGTGTCTGCTGTCTGCACAAGGTTTTCATGCCATATTCTCCAACAGTGTATCAGACCACATTAAATCAATCTCCCTGACAGCCAAGATGTTATCTGAGGGAAACTGCTTGTCAAGTAGCATCTCTGGCTTCCTTACAGGAGAAACAAAAACAGGAGACAGCAGACCAATGTGTGAACCTGGAGAAACAATGAAGCCATTTAGAAATGGAGCTGAGGAGAAGGATAGCGGATCAGATGCTCGTGAACGGGGAAGAGCAGTGTCAGAGAGGGACAAACAAAATATGGTCAACCTTGTGGGACTCCAGTACTGTCTCCCTCCCAGGCCTGTGGAGTGCCTGTGGAGTAAACGAATACTCCTTCACACCTTATCACTTGTGTGTGTGCTTCTGCGTCTGTCTTCTTGAAATGGGCAACTGCGAGACGGACGATGTAATGTGTATAATGTATCGCAGGACGAATGAGAGTTTTCTGCAGAGGTTTGAGAGGACAGCCCCGGGCCCGCCGGCATCCAGCAGTGCCGCACGCACGTCATCGAGGGTGAGCCAGCGACCGCGTAATGCGTGCGCGCGCGCGCGTGTGTGTGTGTGTGTGTGTGTGTGTGTGTGTGCACTTGTATGTGCTTTCACATCTTTTATTGCCATGAAGTGCTTGTGCATGTATGCGCCTCGAAGCGCGCGCACACACGCTTGCTGCGTGGGTCCCAGGGTTCAGCGTTCTAGTCTCATATCTGCGGCTGTGGGGTCGGAGACTGAAGCTCAGTGGTGATTCACACCGGTAGATCTGCCTTTGTAAGCTGTTTTCTGAGTAAATACTCCTGGGTGCAGAGTTTTCATCGTCCGGGGCGGCGCGGGTATTAAGCCGTATCCCCAAAAGGCCGGGTGGGGCGAGGAGCAAGATCCCCCTTGCAATTATGTCCTGGTCAGAGCCGGGGCACACAGCAGTACAGCAAGCTCATGGTTGAGTAAAAGGAAGTGTAAATACACGGAGGACTAGGGCCGCTGCTTTCCCTCTCACCTCCCCCCTTAATGTTGTCCGTCTGCCCGCTGCTTTCACTCTCTTTTGTTTTCTCTGCTTCCTTTTCTCTGTTCTCAACCTCTCATCCTCTCTGCCTGTTGGCTTTCCTGGGAGGGAGCGAGTGGAAGGCGGAGTTCAAGGGACTTCCCAGGGTTCACTCTGAGCAGAGACAGAGACACAACACAACGTGACTGTGAGGAGTCTGCAGAAAGGGAGAATAGAGGGGAATGACCTGCGCTGGTAAAAGTACCTGGTGGAAACCCAAGCTTCTCACCGTCCCGTCACATGCCTTGTCAGTCAATCAGATATCTCTGTTGGGTAATTGCTGCTATAAATCAATATCTGCTGTGATTCCTAGGTCACAGTTATTCTTAGCTCAGAAAACATACTGTACCCATTATTAAAGAGTGTTGACAGCTTCTGTTGGTGCTAATAGTCTGCACCGCTCCACCCAGCCTAGTGTCTGTCAGTGACGTTATACCAGAGAAGGCGAGAGAGTGCAGGAAACGGCCTGAGGACACACTGTATTCTGCTGTGAGCGGATTATTTGGTGCCTGACAACACAGTTTAGATCTGCACACGCAGCTGGGGGAGCTGCGTGTGCAGAAGTGTGGACAGAGGAAATGTTTCCTTTCCGGGGTTGTCTCTCATTCTTTTCTCATTTCTTTTCTCCCTCTCGTTCTCTTTTTCTCACACTGACCTGATGCAAATCTTTCACCAGGCGAGGTGGTGGTGAGAGAGAGCGAGAGAGACCCCGGGTCAAACCAATTGTGTAGAAGGAAACAGAAAGCAGTCAGTTACAGCAATAAAGAAGTCTCTGTTTTATGGTGGGATAGGCTGAATGGATGATGCAGTTCACCGGATGATACCAGGGTTACAGACCGCAACAAAGCCTCACCTCTTCCTGCCTTCCCGCCTTCTCATCTCACTTCGTCTCAACTCGCTTTGTCTCCACTCATCATGTGTCTCCTCACTTCTTACGTCTTCTCCTCTCCCTCCCCTTGTTTTGTCTCATCTCATCTCCTTTCCTTTCGTTTCCTTCCTTTCCTTTCCTTTCCTTTCCTTTCCTTTCCAATCCTCTCATTTTCTTTCCTTATCTCCTTTCCTTTAGTTTCCTCTCCCCTCCTTGACGTTTCTCCCCTGTCTTCTTGTCTCCTCTCATGTCGTGTTTCTTCTTGCCTTGTTTCTCTCCTCTCCTCTCCTCTCCTCTCCTCTCCTCTCTCGACTCTCCCAGGCTGCAGCTCTCTCAGATAGACGTCAGAGATTAGGAGATGAAAGCTTGCGGCTGCGGAGCATTAAAACTCAACCTTCTTGATGTGGTGCTTACCGGGACCCTGGGATCTGTTGTTCTTTCAGCAGTGGCTCCATAACACAGATTGATCTCCCCTTCATATCCTCTATTTGTGGGCGTGTGTGTGTGTGTGTGTGTGTGTGTGTGTGTGTGTGTGTGTGTGTGTGATGTGTGTGTTTGAGTGGGAGATTGAATGCCAAGCTTTGATGGGAGCACATAGTGCTCACACAGGTGGGCTGTGGGCTCCTTCTTCCTCTCGTGCCATCCTAAATAACCACCTCGCTGACCCAGTAGCTCTCCTGGGACAGGAAAACAGAGAGTGAAAATGAGAATGAAAAATAAATGGGAGATGTATGTGTACAGTATATGTATATTTGGAAAATAAAATAAAACAAGACTAAGAGTCTACAGACACGCTAGCAGCTCTGTGAGTCTGTAATTAGGCACTGTGGTGCTTTGAGCTAAACGCTGATGTCGGCATGCTAATATTCTCACAATGACAATGCCAACATGTTGGTGTTGACCAGGTATAACGTTTACCGTGTTCACCATCTTAGTTTAGCGTGTGAGCATGCTAACATTGGCTAATTGGCACTGAACACAATGTACAGCATTAGTTTTGCGGGTACTTGGTCATTAACCAAAGTATTGGAGAAATTCAAATTTTGGCCTGCTGATGGCGCTAGATGAAAAGCCAGAGGACCACAAAAGTGATTAGGATTCATCCTGAGGGGACCTTAAATATCGGAACCAAATTTCATCCAATCCAATCCATCCAATAGGTGTTGGGATATTTCAGTCTGGGCCAAAGTGGTGGACCGACCACTTAAAAACACAGATTTTCCTTTTTTAAGAACAATTGAATGTAATGTAAGTAATATTTCTGTCATATTACTGTTAACGTACACGCACTCCAATTTGTTTGGAACTAAATAACAATCAATTGTCAGTGCCAGTCATGCTGTATCTACTTTACTGTAGGGCTGCACTTTTAAAACTACAGCACTAAAAGCTTCTTTATCTGTGTGCGGTGGGTCAGTTATGTATTTACTATTGTCCCTGATAAGGACCTTTACAGTCAATCCTGATAAGATACTATTTTTATGTCCTTCTCAGTTCCCAAGGGAATATTACCTTGTAAGCCATCTTTTCCTTTATATTTCCACTAATCTTTTTTTGCCAGAGTGAGGTCGTGGAGAGTAAACAGGAGCCGAAAACTGTGAGAGACGTACAGCTGGAACACAAGAGGTATGTACCGCATTTATATATATATATATATATTATTTTTATTTTTTTTAACATGTAAAAATTTAATCAGCTTCTGTCTCTGACTTTGCAACATAAAAGCGGGCAATTTTGTCAGCAGCACAAATGAAACAGGCATCGCATGGAGGACGCTCTGCTCAAAGGAAATGAATACACGTTAGAGCTAAATACAAACTACACAGGCCAAAATGGACTCAACAAGATGAATCGTTTGTTTTGTTCATCTTGTTGGAATGACACCAGTGTTGTACTGGCCGGGTCGGTGAATGTTAAGTGTGCAGTTTACTGACCTCAATATATTTGAGCGGGTATAAAAGTTTAAAAAGCTGTCCAACAAATCCCTGTCACTGCCATTTAGAGCCTGGCAGCATGTAAAGTTATAAAGTACAGCATTAGTTTTTTTATTCATTTTATTTTGACAGGGTGAACTCAGCCTTTCTGGACAAACTCGAGGGTAAAAAGAGCAACAAAGAGACAAAGGGGGAAGGCGTTTCGGAGGCAGAGTATCCCCTTTTGGCCTCTGAAGACGCCCCTGGACAACAGCTCTCCCTCGCTCACATGAACCTAGTTCCCGAACGGAGCTGGACAGAGGAACCTGGTGAGCTCAGAGTGGATGGGTGAACAACCCTCTGCCTACTGTTTCTCACGCCTTTTTTTAGTCTGGCTCAACGCTGGTTAACCGAACCTAAATCCGACATGTGACAGGAGTTGCCCACCTCATCCTTTCTTAGAGGACTGTGATTGTCTGTTTAGTCTGCGTTAAATCAAAGGCTTTACGTGCTTCAAAAATGTAGGCAATTAGGAAGTTAACGCGTGGTACGTTGTGATTGCTGTAGATCCTGGCATTCAAATCCTGCTGATACTTGCACTTTGTGGGAATCGTGTGTGTGTGTGTCTATAAGCGTGAGTGAGAAAGTATTTTTCCCTTCACTGACGACGGGTTGAGCAATGCATCGAGCACACATCGAAGTGTGTGAGTTTGCAGACAGGACACAGACAACAAAGGGGCATATAAGTCTGACACCAACACCGACACGTCCCACAGGTATGTCACACAGGTATGTCATTAGGCTTCTGTCAGTCAGGGAGGCGCTGAACCTCGGCCTGCAGCCTAACAGACAGAGCAGCAGTCCCACCCTTTCATAACTGGCCTGGATTGACATACTGATTTTGATACCTGACTGGCTGCCGTACACCTACTACCTGCTACTCACATATGTTGGAACGTATATTATCAACATTATAAAAGATGCTATTCAAAAGTTCATTCTGAAGAACCCTTGGCGATCTTTATAAGCATCGAAGGGCTCTTTCAGGTCGCAGGTTTCCATTGGATTAAATAATATGATTTATAGAATTATTATTATTATTGTACATATACATGAAAATGTATTTAAGTAATCTTCGAATGCTGAAAGAGCAACAGAGTATTTCACGTGTTGCAGCTTCTCCAAATGTGAGGTTTTCACAGCTGATCTGCTGGGGAAAATGACTGTTGGCGTTGGGTCGATGGGCTCCTATAGGTAGCAGTAAAAGACGTAGCATATTTGTCGTTCTATAGTTGGACTGGGAAGTGTTGGAGAAGTCGGTGTTCTTCTGAATAATAGCTAACATTATGTAGCCGGCTCTTTGCTGACACAACATTTATAGGCTATAAGTTCGCAAGTTTTTTATGCAGCTTTAGCCGAGTACATTTGAATAACTTTGAGTGACGTTACACATATAACGCTAGTGCAGCGTTAATATTGAACCTTTCTGTTGTAAAACATTCTTTGATTCGGGGGGGGGGGGGGTGGAACCCTCAGGTTCCTTATTGAACCTTTTATAAGACAATTCTTAAGAGAGGGCAGTTTATGGGCCATCCTCTGTCTGGTAATAGTAATAATAATAATACACTTTATTTACATGGTTGAGCCAGAATTAAAACATTTCCGGTCAGCAATTAGACAAATAAAATCAATCAATCAAACAGTCAGAGAGTTAAACTAATGCAAAAATAAAATGGAATAAAATACACAACAGTAGTGAAACAGATAAGACACGGCTCTTGCCTATCTGTGTGAGTAAGGCCCTGGTCCTACCTTATAGCCCGACTAACTGTCCATCCAAACAGCTGCCACAGCAGTGCGATTTCACCAGTCTGAGGTTGAAGCTAAAATACCCAAGAATATTTCAAACCTTCAGTCCTGGCACTGTCGTTGTGGGCACAATTCTGCATGTCGGAATCCCACAACATCCTCAATCCATGTTAGGCTGCATCCGCTGACCTCGGTCTATATTTCACCAGCGTGCTTGATCAGGTCTTTCCGTCCTGTCATTACCTGCCCGAGCCAGTCTCCGGCCTGGTTGTGCGCTGGTCTGTCTGGTCTGCCCAGGCCTTCATTTCTGATCGTCTGGCCCTCGGAGTGGACCAGCCTGGTGCTGTGGCACCACCAGGAGTGCGATCCCGGGACGGTCTGGTTAGTTGTAGGGAAAAGCTGCCAAAGTGGTCAGACGAGAAGAGCTTTCAAGCTGAAAAAAGTGACTGCAGACTTGAGTGTCCCACTTTTCTCTCTCTTCTTTTTGTGCATTTTGTGCAACCAAATAGCTGAGAAAAATGGCATTTGGGGGCTTGCCTCACAGCCTTTGGTGGCTGATTGTGTGAGCAAACGTTCAACAAACAGATTGTACTAGCTCATCCATGAAACGACAACAATAAAACATGATGGTAAAATGTCCAGCTGCATGAGAATGAGACAAAGCGCACTGCACTGTAAAGAACCCTCTTATAACAGGAGCCTCGTGGGAACAATAATGAATAACTTGGGCTCCGTGAGGATAATTTCTTTCCTGTGTGCTTTCCAGACCTGGAGCCTGACTATGACTGGGCCTTGATGAAACTGATGAACAGCTTCCCAGACTGCAGCAGAGTCTTCCTAGAGGACATCCTCGACCAGTGCGGCGGAGATTACAAGCAGGCCTACACACTACTCTTCTCCTCGCTCAGCTGAATGTTACGTGTCTTTAATGGGAGGACTGTCTTGCTTTAATATTGCGTTTGACGCTTCAGGAGTTGTGTTCAGGTGATAAAGAATAGCAAGTTACATACCTTGGTGGTGGATGAGTGTAAATATCCGTGCTGACCGCACTGCACAACTGCATTAGATATATGCGTACAGAGCAGTATGCACTCCATGTAATCTGTTTTTGATTATGCCATTAATCATTGAGTGTATCTGTCTGCCTGCACTTGTGAGTCATGTCGGCTTTTTGCCCTGACATGGAGTTGAATTGATGTGCGTTTTCACCAGCGTAGTTGAAGGTCATCGCCGTGACTCATAATCGTCAGATCATATTTGGGGATCTTAATTAAATCAGTGTGTGCAGCTGGAAGAAAGCCCTACCCAAATACATGATGCTTTTTGTTTGTTTTATAATCAAAGTCGCATGTGATGTATCTATAGCAAGATTCTTCAGGACAACAAAGGATGCAAATCCAAATAGGATTTTCTGTAGAAAGGCCTTTTATGATTTGGTTTCAGTTCAAAGTCACAATAGCTTTTGAGGGAGTCAAGAAAACGGCGTTTTACTAACTCTGTTTATGACTGTTGAAGTGCGTGTGTTGTTGCCGTGTCAAACCTTTCTCTTTCATCAGTGTGTCGTATCAAACCGGGTGGGGTTTCCAGGTGGGCAGCGGGCACAGAGCTGCTGTAAATGCCAGCCTCATAACATCACTTAGGCGGACAGCAGAGATGGTTATCACCTGACCGAGGACACATAAAACAAACGGGGGTGGTCTCAACACGGGGGGGGGGGACTAAAAAAATCCCCTTCTACTTCGACATGAAGTCATGCAAGGAGCGTTTTACTGCTGATGTCATCCAGCAAATGTCTTCCCTCTGGAAATCAACAAGAAACTCAATGTCACTCTGGCAGCTCTGCACCGTATAACTAACAAAGGTATAAAGATCTTGGTAATCATTTTGCGGGGCTTTATTCCCTGAAAATAGATATGTACTATGGTACGGATTACAAGGAAAAAATGAATTTCCTCCAAACTGCTCCATTTAAACCCAAGTAAATATTAATTAATTATTCATTTCTTATTGGGAACTTTATTCTTCATACTGAACTGTATATTTCTCTGTACAGGAATTTACATTTTTCTTTTATGTTCAGCTTACCTGCTGTGCTCTGACTAAAAGACTGTCAAGGTTACATTATGGTAAATAATATGAAAACCTTTTTTTCTGTGTAGTGTACCACTGTCTTTATTTTCCCTATAATTAGTACTAGAGTTCCTTCCTGTAAACTTAAGAGGAAATTATTGGGGAAATTATTAGAACAATACAGATCTGTAAAATAAATCTTAGAATAGATCTTTTCTTCATCAAGGGCCTGTAGAAACTGCTTATTCACTGTTTTTCCCCAGAGAGTGAGATAAGAAGATTGACACCACTACCATGTCTACATGTTAAGTATGGCGCTAATGCTGGAAGACAATTAGTTTAGTTTAGCATAAAGCTTAAAAACTCACAATTTGTCGTTCTTACAACGTGTTAATTAGTGGGCTTAAGAGGTGCTGGTAGGCATATTTATTGTAAATTTGGAGAGAGCCAGGCTAGCTGTTCTTCCCTGCTTCCGGTGTTTATGCTAAGCTAAGCCAATCGCCTCCCGGCTCTCTAGCTCCGTACTTAAGGCCCACAGACACGAGAGTGGTATGGATCTTTTCGTCGAACTCTCGGACAGAAACATGAATAAGCCTATTCCTCAAAATGTCAAACTATTCCTTTTATGCAATTGACCTCTTGACATTGCAAAAACATGTCCTCTACAACAAATTATGACATTATTTACTGTTCATTTGACATGATAACAGCCACATTCATTTGTAAAACCTCAAAACAATAATAACAATTTGACCTCTCAGTAGTATTTGCATTATTAGTTAATATTATTATATCATAAGAAGAATATATTATACTGTATAAGTTCTGACTAATGTGATACCGTGATGTTATATTGTGCCGGAGTTTGTGTTATGACTTTTTTGGGGGAACAGCTTCATTCGGGTTACAAAAGTTAAAATTTGGATTACGATAGAGAAAGGTTGAGGCTGTGGGGCAGAATGAGGTTAGGTCATAACATGTAGCTCTCACAAGTACAGCAATGCAAAGTTTTTGTGTTTTGCAAAATGTGGGCGCCTTTTGTGTGTATCACTATCAAGCAATTAGGAAAAACCCTGCAATGAACTGGCTGTGTGCACGCACGCGTGTGTGGGTAGAGCGAGCATGCCGAGAGGTGGGGACACACCGCTGCTCTGTCGCCTAATCAACGCAGTTCAGCGCATGCCTGCGAGCTGATGAGACACTGGTGTGGGAAGGTATCGTATGATGTCTCCTCGGGCTGTGTGGATCTCTTACAAGACAGTTCAATCAGCTCAAATGGAAACAGCTCTGGGACCCAGTGCAGCAGATCGGTGGCCTGTTCCAGGAAGCAGGTTTACATAAAATCCCCTCGAAAGTGTTCGGGAGGACTGATGTAGGAAGACCTGTTTTCCCCAGCAAAGTATTCAAGATAACTCAGTCACCCTGCTCCTCGGAGAAGGCCCCATACTTGGCTGTGTGCGTTTGATGTGAGTTGCAGTGTTGTGCAGGTTGTAATATCGCATACAACATTGGTTAATTGCCTTCTTCCCTGTGTGTTTGCTACAATGGATTAATGTCTGTTTACGACTGTGCAGCATTAGTCATTTGTTCAGGCAGCTGAAAACAACTACGCTCAGTGCCAAAGCATAAGGTAGCGTGACTTTTATATTAGGGAGGGTGCAGGGATGGATGGATGGGCATACAAAGTGCGTGACTTCAACTCCAAAGACACATCAGGTTCGTTCATACTTTGACAAATATCACGGGAAGCACCACCATCAGACCAGACAGTTAATTAGGGAGAAAATTCCACTCAGCTGTTCTGTCGTCCGACTTGCAGAAAATCTATCACAGATGATGTCTCGCAAATGTTTCCCACGTTTACATGCAGCTGGGGTCAGCCTTTAGCCATGATACACTGTAACTAAGAAAGCTGAGGTTAGCTAAGATGTCTGCCAATCGTACAACAAACAGCGGACCAAAGGAGCGAACAGCAGGTGAAAAAAGCCAAAAATCTAGCAGCTAAACAGCCAAGTATTTTCCTCAGGAGGTGGTGCAGACCAAAGGAGGAGGATATTGCACAACTTTTCACACCGGTGATATAGTGGCAGCTGTGTATCTGTCATGTGGAAACAATACCGATGACAGCAGTTAGCAATGAACCAAATTAGTAAAGTTGTGGGCTAAACGAACCAAAACAATTAGATTAAAAACGCTACGACGGTTTGTAGAGCTGAGGGGAGTCTGCTAATAGGTTCGTCACTGCGAGCGACCCCAATAACATGACACAAATTTGATTCATTGTTGATCTAAAAATACTGATTAGGGCAGCTTCTAAATATCTTCGGCTGTTCAAATTTCAGTATCAGTATCAGACCTTACTATAAGTCAGCCTTAAATCCATGATAGCCTACAATCAGCATTCGGTAAGCATTTTTAAGTGATTTATGGTTAATAAGACACATAGAGTCGGCTACTTGTTCATGCACACAGTTTGAAACAATAACAATAACACAAAATGGCTTTTTTGTGCACGAGACCATGAATTTATCTTCAACGGTGACTTATCGCTACTGAAGATATCTTTCTTTTCTCTCCAATGACTGAACCGAATGAAAATGGGCATAGAGCTGCATTGAGAGCTATTTTATACGGTCTATGGTTGAGACATGAGTGTTACTGGGAAAAAAACGGCGCACCTTTGTTATTTTGCTGTGCATATTTTGAAGTATCGCGTTTGCTTGTGTTTTTTTTTAACCAGACCCTTTTTGCATGAGACCGGTTTATTAACATGTCACTCCTGTTTGAGCACATTAATGGATTCTTGTGTGTGCACCATGTCTTTGCCCTGCAGGGACTCAGGCCCGCATTTCCATGCTCTTGCTCAGTGTTCTTCACTCGGGTACTTCCCCCCCACTAGACTGGTTTCAGCGCTGACTAACCCTGACAACCAGAGAGAGAACTATCACACTCAAGGAGAGGAATCTACAGAAAATGAATAAATCTATTTGAGAAAAACAAAACTCCCTAAAAATTCAAAAGTCCCAAGTGAGAGTCGGACCTCATGTTTACTATCATAATTCAGGTCGACATTATGATGCAGCCAATGTTCTCATCTGAACTCCATGACTAATTGTCCTCTGGATAAACCAAGAAACAAAACACTTACAATCTCTTGTGCAACTCAGCATGTCAATGTGAGGACTGTACACAACGCTCATTTTTGATTTCGCCTTTGCCCATGTGACGTAATACATAATAGCACATGTGGGGACAGGAGGAGCATGGAATCAGACCACCGACCCTACACTTAAAGCAGCTATTAACAGTGTTCTTATTGTCAAATGACAATGTAAAAATGGTCACTTGTAACGACGAATCGACGGAGAATCATCAAAAAGACCACGAGCACTTTGTCGTGGAGCAGCGAGAAGTTCAGAAGTCCTTCCTGTCTCTAAAGATTAACAAGAGCCCTGGTCCTGACAATATCCGTGGCAAATGACTGAACTCATGTGCACGTCTATTCAGTTCTATCTTTTATGATATTTTCAACATGTCTCTGAACCTACAATGTGTAGGTTAACCTGTGCTAACCTGTGGAAGCAGGCTCTGATCTGTTCCCTGTTCCAAAAGGCAGCAGCCCCAAAGCTTTTAATGACTTCGGGCCGGGAAAATATTTAAAAAGCTTGTGAAGACAGAGCTTGTAAGGGAAACCGAGCATGTACTCGACCCACTGCAGTTTGCAAATAGGGCGAGTCGAGGATGCTACAATCACCCTCCTTAACCTTTTGTTCAAACACCTACAGGGGGAATAAAATCCATGCTAGATTGCTATTTATGGATCTTTCTTTAAGCCTTTAATTAATATTATCCAACCCCACATTTTAGCCACGAGGCTGACGGAGCACAAAGGGTGAAAGTGAACGGCAATTTCTCAGGTTCATTACGTTCTTCTTGTTGCGCGCTCCAGGGCTGTGTTCCCTACACCTTTACCACATGTTCTGTACACAACCGTGCCAAAGTGAGCATGAGAACAGGAGCACATAGAAAACGTCAGATGATTTCGATACTGTGAGTCTGCTGCACGACGAGGAGTCCAGCCGTGGCCCCGATGAGTTTGTCACCCGGTGTGACGAAGCTTTCTTGGAGCTAAACACAGCCAAAACAAAGTACATCATCGTAGATTTCCGAACTCGTGCTTCAGTCTGTGAGACTATGACCATTAAAGACCAGACTGTTGAGTGTGTAGAAAGCTACAAGTATCTTGGGACAGTCGTAGACTCTAAAAGGACCTTTGGGAAGAATTGTGAGGCACATCGGCGTTTGTTTGTCTCCAGGAAACTGTCCCGTGTTCACATTGATAAAACCATGGCGACCCTCTTTTATTGGGCTTTTATTTAATCAATCTTGTCTTCTCCCCTTGTGTCATGGTTCGGTTACCTGTCACTGAAAAACTAAAATTCTCCAAACTAAATTGTCCAGCGGATTAGTAAGCCTATAGGTGAGTCTCAACTCAACCTATCAGTTCTTTACTCCTCACTTTTGACTTGTACTTTGATAATACTTTTTTAAAATGTATTTAGTTTTGATGTTTTCCTGTTTTCAAACTCGGGAATTCTGAATCTCCCGTCCGCACAATAAATGCACCTTTGGGTACTAACAAGGAAACACAAACATTAAATACTCTAGTGAGGCGAGGACGTGGGAGCACAGGTGAAACTAATCAGGGTGGGGCAGACAATCAGACAGGTGGGAAAACACACAGAAGACAGAAAGTGAAGTTATCCAAGACCCATGAGGAACGACTCTTTCAACATAAAACAGGAAGTAACTAAGCTAAAACCCCCAAATCATAACAAGTGGAGAATTTAGCAGCTAAAGAGCAGATATGTCCCTCGGGAGTTGGTTAGAGACCAAAAACAGAAGTAAATAAGAGAATATTGGACTTACATTTGCCGGGTGGACGGAAACACAGTGCCAAATGAATGATAATGTTGCTCCATAACTCTTGTACTGATGATTACAAGTTCATCCTATCAACTTAAAATGGGATGATTTGTCAAGCAAGGGTGGTTTCCTTTAACCATGGCATTTAGCCTGGTAGTTTTAGTCTAACCATACCTCAACCACAGTCATGGCATATTAAGAAAAAACACTCACATGAGTCATTTTGGAAGGCCCTGACGAATGACCTACTTTGGCCTGTAGGTATGAGTACATGTTTCTGATCCCTCCATGTGGTGCAGTCCTTTTTTGAACACGCAGACGCAGGAGAAGAAGGGACTCAGGCAGGGGAAAAGTCTAGCAGCAGGGGAGGTTTGGTCCAGCAGGAGAGGGGAAGAAGGGAGCAGGTGCAGACACCCCCAGAGCTTCAAAGTGAGAACAGCCAAACTGCACGAAACACACATGAGCTGCACCGACACACGTGGCGGTAAACACACAAAACACCCACCGGCGTGAGGAACACCGGCCCTTTCCTGTCTGGTCACCGGCGTTGGCATAGAATCAGAGAACACGGTGTACAGGAAGAGCCGCCCTATCACTCTCATGCTAATACCCTCCATGCAGGTCTTCCGTTTCCTCTTGATCGCCACTAGGCGTGTACATGTGTGAGTGTATGAGTGTGTGTGTGTGTGTGTGTGTGTGATAAACGGACACCAGTGAGATCAAATAAAAGTAGAATTTATTTGAATAAACTCAAAGGCTTGAACTTGCATTCATTACCTACACACATTACTGCTAGGCCTCACAGCTGCAAAAACCATCACAGTTGAGCTTCTCCCAGTGTACCTAAGGGCTAAGATAAATATTTTAGCCTGTTTAAAGAATTAGTTTGAGGTTCGATGTGTTATACTTTTACTGCAACAGCACTGAGGCAACTTCAAGCTTTATTACTTCTCACTTTTACCTTTTCTTCAAGCAGGGGTCACTGGACCACCCAGTGGCTCTTCCTGAGGATGAGTAGTCCCCATGAGGATGACCATTACCTCAGCATATGGCAGCGCTACACAGACAAACACACACACTCTTGAATGGGTGCAGAGGCCTACAAACTGTTGTGAGTTGGGGGATTCCCAGAGCGCGGTTCACAGTCAGAATGAGGTCACCACATACTGTAGTGTTACACGCACACACCCCAAAACTTCTGGGTGAAAAATACAATAAAAATATATCCACTTCAGATACACCCCGGCAGTCACACACAGCCATGACGCTCTGGAGAATATTAAAAATTGGTTTGAAAAGCACAAAGAGTCCCGATATGTCGGAAATCACCTCCATTGTTTTTTTTTAGCAATGTGACTGAGTCACACGTCGTCTTCTGCCAGAGAAATGCTGCGTGCAAGCCAAGAAAGGTGGACTGGCATTTTGCAGCAATGTTACGATGACGATAACATCTAACCTGGTTTGATCCAGCAGGAATAACAGTAAACAAGTGATTCTCATACACTGCCTTTAAACTCGTGGGCCTATCACTTTGAGAGATCTGTTCAACCCAAAAACCCACAACCTTTCGCCAAATACCCCATGTGATAGATGCATAACTGGCTAGGATAGACAGACAGACAGACAGACAGACAGACAGACAGACAGACAGACAGATAGATAGATAGATAGATAGATAGAGAGATAGAGAGATAGAGAGATAGATAGATAGATTGGGTAACATGCAGCGTTACAGCAGCCAAGTCAGGCATGAATCACAAAACAAACAATGTAAGGACACACAAAGAAGTAGATAAGAGAAAAAGAATAACAGTAATCAATCGTACTAACATAAATAACTTACTCTTAACGACAAAGTGAACTAACACTACCAAGACTAGTAGTCTATATAGCCATTTGACATGCTCACAGTGACGATGATAACATGCCGTTGAGACATTCCATTAAAAACAATAAATGCCGACGTCACGGTGACGCTCGGGGAAAAGTCAGGGGATCGCAAACGTCAGCGGAGTACGTGGGACCGTGAAAGCATGTGCCAAATGCTGTGCCAATTAATTGAGTAGATGTTGAGATATTTCCCAGGGTGAATGAAAATCCTGACCTGTTGTGGTGCTAGAGGAACAGCCACAGTCAAGGGGCTCACCAGAGTCAGCAGGATTAATCCTCTGGGGACTATAAATGTTTATACGAAATTTTATTGCAACCCCTCCAACAGTTAAAATCACGGCTAAAATCTAGGACTGTACTCTAACTCTGGACAAAACACAAAGCTAGTGCCTGGTTATATTCTGTACATGGTCTAAGCAAGTCTAGTATATACTGTATATTGTCTTGTATTGATATAGCATGGTGCCATTGGAATTGCATGGATTGGGTATTGGGAATAACTATACTGTGATGATTTATCGATACACACAGTTATGTACAGGTATGTAAAATACAGGTAAAAACTGGTTAAGGACGGCAGAGATAAAGAATAAGATATTGGACCACGATAATAAATGTAAACAAAAATTTGCTCTTATTGTTATAATTTAAAAGAGAGTAAACAGTATTGAATGAACGGATGGACATCGCTGGATGAATTCGTCCTAGGAGTGGGTAAAAGATCCCGATGCTTCACCTCTCTCGACACACAGGAGACTCAATGTACAGTGCGATGGCAGCTGGCAGGAATGACTTCCTGCAGCGTAGTCATTCCTGCCAGCTTTTCTGACATTTGAAAAACTCAGCAGCAACGTGTCCCGCCTCAGAAACAATGTCCTGGATATACTGGGTAATCCACAGACCTCACTGGGCAGCTTGCACTGGGACTATTTCTTCAGTAGAAAGTAGTTCCAATGAAAACTGTTCACAGTGAGGTCTGTGGATTATCTGGGCCAACCGAGACATTCTTTCTGGAAATAGATGTTCCTCTCAAGTTTTTCAATTGTAATTTTTCAACACTTTGAACACCACAAGCAGAATTCCAGTCACCTCCATTGTATTGGGGGGTGGTGACAGAAATCTCACAGAAGGATATTTCGAAACTTCAGCACATAACACCAAAACTATCTGCAATGTTAGCTACCACTAGCAGTAAGCAAGAAAATCAGTTTTTTTGTGATTCAAGTATACAGGCGCTTTAAATAATTTCCAACGTGTGAGGCCTCGTAGGCCAAGTTGTAGTTGGCTGACACTGGCCTAGCATGCATACGACATAAGACGATTTCCTCACCCAGGAGACATAATCCTGCACTGTCCTGTCTGGGTGCGTTTTTGGTTTTGATAGCACCCTGCACGCTCCTCTTAGACTTTACATACGGGGCGTAGCGGTGCGATGTCTGCACCAACTGTCATAAAACATTTCCTACTGCGAGGAATGAGAGGTATATTTCTGGACACCGGTAAACCTCAGACTGACCTGAGAAACGCATGCCAGACCTGGGACTGGAAATCATGTAATCACCTAAAAATGCTTAAACACACACGCACGCACACACACACACACACACACACTTAAATGGACATACACAAGAATGTGAGCATGCAGTGTGCAAACACAGACACTCCTGGTCCTATTTTGTATCGCTCTCTCTCTCTCTCACACACACACACAAACACACACACACACACACACACTCAAACACACACACACACAACATATGCACTCACAAACAATGTCAAACCACAACTGAGTCACTTTGCTTCCTGAGGGAAAATTGGCTCCACAAGGAGGGCAGTGAAGGCACTCCTCGAGTGTTGGCCGATAGCGCTGACAGCAGTACTTTACACACACACACACACACACTCCTGTGCGTTATTCCCACACACTCTGCTCCCACTCTTCTGTTGGCATGCATTCACCCCTCCCCCCGACCCCCCCCCCCC
>CM022488.1:3063011-3106127 GCA_011952105.1 Coreoperca whiteheadi | reverse complement strand
CCCCCCACACACACACACACACACACACACACACCCCAGAAAAAATACATAAATCATCAGCGGAAGCAACATAACCGAGAAAACATTCACACACAAACCTGATAAGACATTAAAAAAGTCTAATTTAACTTCAAACAAAGGTCACATTTGGAACTGGAGAGATAAGAGGGATCCTGACGCAAAGGCACGCAGAGTTTTTGGCTCCTCAGCCTGGTTTCCTGTGTGGTCCACATTTTGGGTCTAGTATTACACAGGCCTTGTTTCATCCAGTGTCTGTTGCACAGACAAAGCCGGGGTCAGAGCGCAGATATTACCCCGTAATGATGATTTATGGGCTAATTCATAACTCTGTGACATCCTAGAAAATGCAGAGCAGTAAGATAATATACACGCGTCTGTTTTAGCTGAATCCCTCGGCTTTGGGACGCAGCTCTCACAGTCGCTCGCTCCAGGTCCGTGACACAGTTTTGCAGCTTGACTGCATTTCACTTGCGCCGCAAATCCTTAAGAAATCAAATGTGACCAGAGGGAAATAAAACGAGAGCCTTTGCTCTAATTGCAATGTAATCAAAGCCATAGCAATATCAGTCAGAGTTACCAAAGTGCCCACAAACAGTAGAAGATGGCTGTGCGAGGATCAAGAATAACAGAGCCTGTGACAGGGCAGTCGATCTGTCAACTGGTGTTTTTTAATCGTCAGGGCCCTGACCTCAGACTGATCTGTACATCCATTTAGTTCTAATGAACATGACTCACCGTGTTTATAATGGCAGACTCTAGTCCAATCTTCAGTATTATTAATAAGGTTACAGGTTCAGCTGCTTAAAGGATGCAGATACTGGGGTGAAGCGGAGGTGAAAGGCTGCTGGGTTCAGAGCAAACACCGGGATGACACATACGCAGATACACACACACGCACGCACACACACACACACTAACACAGGTCGAAATGTTCTGCTGATATTGGAGTAACACGTGTTCTGGTAATTTACCCCTCATGCGAAAGGCCAAAATAACAGCTTTCCAGCTTAGCAACTGTCAACAGCGCGACCAGAGGCAATGTCATCATCATCGGATTGGTTCTAAGTTTCCTCCACCCACAGAATGGTTTGCTCGGTGCCCCGTTTCTATTTTATTGCTTATACTCAGGCACAAACAAAACACACACTAACACACACGCAGTGGGATGAAACTTACTGAAACCGCTAATCATTTCGGTGGGGCCGCTGTGACGATTCCCACTTGTCTTTAGACCGAGAAAGACAGAGCAACAAAGAGAGAGAGAGAGAGAGAGAGAGTGAGTGAGTTGTTTGTTCTGTTTAACCAGGTTTCAGCTTCATATCCTTAGCCCCAGACCCCAGACCCAAACTTAGAAACGGTGGTCTGCCTCGTCTCATCGTAGGCCCATGTCGTTTCCACAGCTATGTCATCAGCTTGTTGAGAAGGGTGTTAATCCGTGTTGTGGCTGGTTCTATATGCTATTCTGAGTGCAGGTTTGGGAATTGAGCGAGACACACACAAACACACACACACAGACAGAGAGACAGATGGAGAGCGAGATGACAACGTCTGCTAACTGCCCGTGGATGCAGACCTACAGTGCAGCGCGGCTGGTTAGCACAGCATACAGTATGTGGTCCAGTGGGAGTTGACTGGGAGTATAATTAGAGGCTTGTTTCAAGTGGAACCGACCTTACAGTAACAAGGCTGTGACGGTGACAGATTGATGGCGTGTAATGGGAGGTTAGGACAACACTGGAGGTCCTCCTCATGAATGGATGGGCATTTTATCTGCCGTAGGCCTACTGCAGCATGTAATGTACACGAGCCGTCCCTGAGTCTGGGAAAGAACTTCGGGAAAATCCCACGAGGGTACAAATGTGCGCATGAAGCATACAGCTGGTTGTTGCACTGACACATTGTATATTTATAGAGATAACAACTCACCATTTGTTAGTCTGAATTATGTAATGCAAGTCAAATATTATTAGAAAATGTGAGTAACAAGTTCAATTACAACAGAGGCAAATGACAGAAAACCTTCCTGTCATCTCCTGTGTTGAAATGAAACGAGCTTCTCCCTGTGTAACAGCGGTGTGGCACAGTAGAAGCATTCCATATCAAGCTGCACATTATGACGGATTAATGGAATACGAAAAACCTCTGCGGGAGAACAATTTGCCCAGTTTCTGTGGTGAAACAGCAATGATTCCGAAAGATTTAGAACTGTACAAATGCTCTTGTAAAGGAGCCTGATAACATTTCCAAACATCCAAATTGCTTGAACGTCGAAATCGAGATGATTTGCGAGATCGCGGCAGTCCAGAAAAGGCTCGATTCAGGAGCAACAGAAAGAACAACACAAACAACTTACAGTACAGTGAACCCAAAAACACGGGTCAGCTCCTTTCCCTAAAAACATTCCCTGAAACAAACTCGGTGACTTAATATAGCCGTTCCCTTCGGACCCTGCCCTGACCCAAGCTTGACCATGTCCTGACCAAACCTGTGGTCGCCCGCTGTCTCACTAGGATCCTCACTGATGACTCTGAACTCTCAGCAACGCTTTGGCTCAGTGGACCCACTTCATCAAGGCAGGAGGACTGCAGAGCAGAACACACGCACACACACACACACACACACGCACACACACACACACACACACACACGCACACACACAAGCGCGCGCGCACGCACGCACTCCGGCGCAGTCACGCATGCATGCACAGAAACACCCAAATGCACACACATTTGCACACTATAGTGCTTTCTCAGCATACTGTAGCAGGCTACATTTGCGCAAGGGCCAATTCAAAGCAATTATGGTCTTCCTACCAAAACAGGTCCCCTAAGACTCTGTCTGTCCAACTGCTCTGCACAAAGAGCTTTATTTCACTGGGCCCATCTCATACAATAAATCATGGATGTTGCAGTGCAATTGTGATGTATATTTTTCTTGTGGTCACATCTTACCATACTCGATTGGATACATTATGCAAATACTTTCAAGAATGTTGATGAGCTCTGAGATTGAGTTCACCGTCTGCCCTCCCCTCTGTCTCTTTGTTGTGTTTACGCGGTGGTTATTGTCTTTCTAAATCAGATATTTAGGGAAACAGACGGTTGTCTCGTTGTGTGTGTGTGTGTGTGTGTGTGTGTGTGTGTGTGTGTGTGTGTGCGCATGTGAGGGGAAAAAGAGAGACACTCGTGCAGATTTTGAGTGCATGGGCACAGATCATTTTCCATCATCTTTCAAACTAACTCTTCCCGAGGGAGCAGTTTTTTGGTTTTCAAGAGCGTCGCCCTAACAATCCCATTAGGTTATGAGAATGTTACTTTGAAATGCTCTGACAATGTTTGTGTTGGGGTGTGTGGTGTGTGCGTGTGTGTGTGTGTGTGTGTGTGTTGCAAGTTCTTTCCTGGGTCTTGAGAACGATATTGTTGTAGAATGATCTGTTCCATAAGGAACATTACGTAATCCGTGCTGTAGAGAACGTCCTCAGAAACATCTAAGACTGTCATAACGTAACACTGCAGAGAACGAATATGATACATGTCCTGTATAAAGGTAAGTAATATTTTCTAAATTTATTTCCTTTCTAAAGTTCCTTTCTTTATTGGTTTTTGTTCATCAAGCAAGCTGAGTTAAATTTTGCGGGAACATTTTGAACACAAGGATTTCATTTGCTCATCACCGTGACTGCCCCTGAATGCAGGTTTGAGTTCATTATGAATGCTGATGAGAGAACAGTCTGGACTGTGCTGTGAAAAGGACATGAACTATGAAAGTGATACGGTTTCACTCGGGCCTTTTAAAACATTTTGGGATCCGAAATTGACAATTAGAGTGTCCCAGGAACCACTGTACATGCTACATTAGCCTACCATCAAAAAGGTAAAACAATGAATACTTATATTAGTGAATCATTTATACTGAATGATTTAATTAACTTCAATAAATCATCTCTGATGTCACAAACACACATTTTACATATTGGAACTAACATTTCGTCACAACTGAGTTCACTAACTAACTTGCAAACCGCACAATCCACCCTGCTCTGTGGTCATTAAATACCTCTGGATAAAACAGCTTTTTTTCTGGAAGGACTGCGGGTGCGCTGTATGCCGGTATTGTGTCAATTTATTGCTTGAAACGCTTTCATTACTTCTCTGCTCCCCACACAAAACACACTTATTATTTCTGAGTGCTTTAACAAAACAGTTTTTTGAAAAAAAAAACCCCATTCATCTTCATATTTACATTTTTACGTGACTTCTGTTTGGGCTTAAAGATGACACTTGGCTTGAGTATGGCTCAGATTGACAGGGCACCGACGTCACGTACGTCGTCCAGCAGGAGTCATCAATCAAGCACGAAGCGAGAACATTTACACGCATATGATGCATGCCGAGGAAGGGGAAAAAAACAAGGACAAAATGTCCCGGTAAAACAGAAAATAGATAGAAAAGATAGTGTGAAGGAGAGCCACTGCAGCAGCATTTTGATGTCTGTGAAAGGAAAAATAAAACGTCCATGGGACCTGCACATTAAGGGTCCCCGAGACACTTTGGGTTTGGACCAAGAGGTAAGAAACACCGGTTAAGAGGATCGTTAAGAGAAGCTCTGCACCATCTATTTCTGTTCTGATTGAATTAAATGCCCGAGTGGTTTATGAATCGGACACGTTGAGGTGCTGTATAGGCCAAACCCAAAAAAAGGACAGCAGAGGAATGTAGATGCTTTTATTCTCTGTCTCTCAACATCCCTCTCTATCTTTTTCATTTTGTGTGCGTGTGTGTGTGTGTGTGTGTGTGTGTGTGTGTGTGTGTGTGTGTGTGTGTGAAAGAAAACCAGAAAACCAGAAAACACATATATTAATATGTACTTCTGCAACAGAAACACAAAAGGAAAAAGACCTGGCACCCTCAAAGGAGATTAGTGCCCAGTGTTGTTCTCAGAAGTGAGATCTGTACCACAACCACACTTCCAAACCCTCTAACACACACACACACACACAAGCAGACTAATGACGACTGCATGAGCGAGTGTTTCCTGGCCTTTTGCTTCTCTGTAAGGGAGTCTTACCAGAAACGCGTCTATCCAAGATCCACCAAATCTGTCTGTGGTTGGAGACGTAACACCTGGCTTGACTCCGCCGTCATTTCCTACAGTGAATGCCTCGTCCTCCCCCGACTCTGTCTGCATGAAAAATCAGCCATGACCAGAAATGGGTGGACAGGCTTAACTAATGGTGTGTAATTGTTTCAATTATTGGGAAGACAAATCAAATCATAAGGACTTAGCTTGTCTTGAAAGGCCAGATATGTGGGTACCAGTCTGCTGCCTGCTGACATGTAGAGCTGTGACAACCACTTGCGCAAGGCTCGTCACTGCCTTGGTTGAGAAATAGATTTTGACTCAGCGTGTTGATTTGCACTTGGGGTTTTTGGGGTCATTATCCAGTTGCTTGTGCCGAGTGTAGCCAGTAAGTGAGAGCAGAGAAACGAAGCAGTGCTTGGGCCAGGGATTAGCGCAAGGGACAGCGTTCCAAAGCTTTTTGTGTTTGAAAAGTGTCTCACACCCTTTGTCCTAATTGTCAATCAACTATTGGAGGCTCTTTAAATGTGAAATGCCATCAAGTCGTGACGTTGCATTCCAGGAAACGTTAAGTTGTCAAGTCTTTTCCATTTACTCTCCTGGCGTGACCCCGTTTTCACGTCTCCACTTCTTCTTCTTCAGTTAATGATTTTCTGTCTTTCCAAGAGTGACTTTCAACAAGTTCAAGACAACAGATGGAAACTTGTAACATTCAGAAAGTGCAATAGCAGTGGTGACAGCTTGACGTGAGGGATTCAGTCTCTTGATTTCAAATATTTTGTGGTTGTATTGCATTCTGGTCTGCTGAGGCAACTGTCAGTTAAAGATTAGCCTCTTTGCCTCTTTTAAAATGCTCCCTGTGTGATTATTGCTCTGGCATAATGGTGACATTGTACAGCAAAACCACATCTGTGCAAATAAGCCAAGTATCCCAATAAGGGCAGATTTGACTTTATTGCACAGCAGACCTTATGCTCCTGACCAAAATAGTAGATAACAGGACACATTTTTGATAAATTCTCAAAGATACAGCAGTCTTCTTAAATGTGCGGCTTGGCCAGAGATGCTACCGTTAGCTCTTGCCACATGATCTGTTCCGTGTGGTGGATTTCCATTTTTAGGTCACTCGAATTCACAGTAACGTCCCTGAAAATGCGACTGCGACTCGTTTTCATTCAGTGTCGAAACCACATCATGGGGCCACATCTGACACAGGAAGCAGGAGAGGAAATGCTAGGACACTAATTGGTTATCCGTGGGCGTCTTCAGTTTCATGACCTTTCCAAACCAAAGCTGCAGATGCGCGGTTTCACTTTCAAACTATGTTTTTCGGTTATTTGTGACAGATTTTTATCACCACCCTGTAGGCTACAGATACACGAAATGCCAACAACTTTGCAGTCCTGACGAGCGCTTCCTCTCCGCGTGTCTTACAGCGCAGCCACAGCCAGCGATGCACTGACACAGTGCCTCCTCCGCAACAAGATGTAGGACAATCGATCTAGGGCCTGTGGAGCCTGCACAGCATGCAACATTGTTTGGTGCCGAGTGGAGAGCAGTGACGTCTGCAGCTGCATTCCAGCTCGAGAGGTGCTCTCTCATGAGCGGGGTAACAGAGAGCCCTCATGGCGGTTTGTTTGATTGAACGCAGCCTTTTCACTTGACTCTGTGGTGAATAATAAAACTAATGCACCCTGCCCTGTGGGAAATGTCAAGCCCGCAAACGATGTTCAACAAACATCAAGCCAATCTGGATCAGTGTCTGGTCAGCGTCTAAGGGCCGAGACAAGGAGGCTTAGCTATGGCAGTGACACACACCATAGCCAAGGCATCTGAACTTTTCCCCTTCTGGCAGTATTAATCTGCACGTTGTTTAAACTAATTGAGATCGAGATAAATCTGTCAGTTTGCCTGCCTGCGGTCAGCGAAGCGAGGTAGGAGTGTTAATGTCGCTGGGACACGCCGGCTGAGGATTCCCTTAAATTCACCACTAAGAGGAATAACAGTTGTGTAGTGCAAGGGTGTGCGTAAGGTTGAATATGGTTCTGTGTGTGTGCGTGTGCGTGTGTGTGCGTGTGTGTGTGTGTGTGTGTGTGTGTGTGTGTGTGTGTTGGCTAGAGGGACTACAGTGACTATGAAACCAAAGAGAGCCCAGCCCACTCCCACAGTGGAAAGAATGATGTGTTATTCTGTAAATGACACTACTGACCAAACAGATGCCTTCCTGAGGTGAGACACTGGGCATTGTGTGTGTGTGTGTGTGTGTGTATGCATGTGCGTGTGTGTACACTTGTACTTACCTACAACGTGAGGACATTTTTCCTGATCCTAACAACTTCAAAGGGCTGTTCAAGGGTTAAGATTTAGCATAAAGGGTTAGGTTATGGTTAGGGTTAGGCTTTTAGTAGTGATGCTCCTGCAGATTGTGCTGGACACCAGCAGGGTGGCCTCCTGTGGAGTGTTTTGTTCTGTAAGTCCTTCATTGTCTGTTGTATTTCCAGTGTGTGTGTGTGTGTGTGTGTGCAGTGAGGGGGCCGGCCCCCCTTGTTGTACTCTCTCAGGGTGCTTTCTAATCACATCGACCGCAGAGGAAGCTGTTTATGATGTGTAGGTGTGTGTCCATGTGGGCAGCCGGTGGGGCCGTATCGTGAGATTGCAGGTGCGGATGCATGCCATGTTTTGGTTTACGAGTGTGTGAGTGAGTGAGTAAGCGTAGTATGTGAGAGTGCCTGAGCGAGTGTTTTGCGTGAGAGCCTAGCTCCCTTCATGTGGTCACTGAATCTTGCCACAGCTAGCATAATTGTGTTTACAGTAAAGCTACTGCCTACTTCTGACTGGCTGTGGAACAAACAATGGCTCAGAATCAAACCAGCGGCCAAGTGCTGGAGTGTGGGATTTAAGTAGTGTGCTTTGGGGCATCAGGAAAACACAAAAGACCACTTCAACATTAATCTGTTTTACGTTGTCACATTGAAATTTCATTCGTCTTTATGAAATGAGTAAATCAACCCCAACCCTGACATGCGAACAATGCGTTTTCCACAGTATCATGGCCCAACAAGTGTCAGGACATGCCCACGCTGGTGCAAAAGGAAGTGGCACCGTTTCTCCAGTTTTGTGCTTTCTGTGTACCAAGCAATCATTTGGATGTTCTAAACAATGCTCTCCAAAGTTCAGTTGGAAACGGTGCTTGGTGGATATGTGAAGACGTTTTGAGGATCCTTTTCCCGGCGAAGCTCCTGGCCGTGTCCTAGGTGGCCTTGCAAGCCTCTGTCAAAGTCTCTGCGGAAACCTGCTGCTCTCCCCATGTTCATTGCAAACCGAGAAGATTCACGCTCCTTCCAGTTCATCATAATTCTTCTTCACGTCGAGAGACTGCTCAGTGCGCATAACATCTGGCAAAGCCGTTACGCTGTAAACCCTCTGCTCACCGCAATCCCTGCTCTTTATTAATGAATGGACGCAGGGGCATTTTAAGGAGTTGATAAGGTCAGGGGCTAAGCCCAGGTCATCTGGGGCTGAGGACTGGGTGTGTGTGCGAGACGAGGGCACAGCCGAAACACCACTGCCTACATTTCATTTCATTGTTCTGCATTGTATGATTGCTGCTCTTTGCTGCGTTGGATGCCTGTTCTCTGTTGCTGGCTGTCCTGAGAAGTTAAAACGGAATCTAACATTAATAATGAGAGTCTTAGCTACTTTTCTCAAGACCTAGAGTCTGATATTGACTACAGTTCTACTACTTAGTTTGCTATTAAGTGTGCAGTATATTTTGTGGTGGTCAAAGACAGAATGAACAAACATAAAACTTGCATTACTACACTTATCAAAAGACTACTTTCTAAACCTGATACAACATCTAGGCTATATTGATACACATATAGATAAGGTAATTACAGCACAGGGGAACTGTTACCAAAGGCGGCTCAGTTACCAATCAAAACTGTCCATGCTGATCTGTTGACAAACAGGCAGCTGCATAAATGATGACAGACACCCAGTGCGCCACACAACTGGTATTTACCATGGAGCTATTAGTAGTATCCGCAGAATCTCTAGTTTTAGGAGATGCCTCAAACTTCCCCCTAACAAACGTAACCCGTCAGAGCCTCTGACAGACAGAAACGTTTTCAGTCCCATTTTACTCTAATTCTTATAACTTTGTTACACTGTACAGTGTCCTTGAGTTTGTGAAAGGCGGTTTCAAATTCAAATTCATGACCGAAAGGACAAGATCCCAGATACAGGCGGCCGAAATGAGTTTTCTGTGGCTGGGCGCTCCCTTAGAGACAGGGTGAGGAGCTCGGTCACTCGGGAGGAGCTCGGATTAGAGCCGCTGCTCCTCCACATCGAGAGGAGCCAGCTGAGGCGGCTCGGGCATCTGCTCAGACTGCTGCCCCCGCGACCCGGCCCCGGATTAGAGGCAGAAGATGGATGGATGGATGGATGAATGGATGGATGGATGGATCAACACACTCATTTATTTCAAGAAGAGATTTACATTTTCAGTGTGAATTGAAACTTCCAACATATGAAGTGCATTTTCAGATATATTTACATTAGTCAGTGCATCTTTTTCTTCTTCAGTCAGGAAGTTGAGGGGTGGTTATGGGATCAGCGTAACTACACCAAAGGCGGTCTCAGGTTAACCATTCCAAAAGCCATAAGACGAGTTGGAAGGGGAGAGTAAGTAGGTAACCTAGCTTAGAGTATGTGTGTTTTGAATCAAACTTGATTCCTCGATTTTTCCTCAAACCTGCTCGTCAGTCAAACGTTCCTTCTGTGTTTTAATATAAACAGCACCATAGGCCTGCCAAACGGTATGCCAAACTCTTTAACTAACCCACAACAGTGTTTATACTTAAGATTCTTTTCCAGCTTGTACTTCACTACAGTTTCTTCCCAATTCATACACAAAGAACTTGTATAAAAGTCCATCTGTAAAGTCTGTGCAGGTTTCTATTCTTGGTCAAGATTCTTGGTCAATAACCTGTTTTAAGCCTTTGGTGCATCCATTCAATCTTAACCCCCCCCAAACTAGACCCACTCTCCTTCATCCACCTGATGCTTCACATGACTGTCAGACAGTTACTGGCTTTTCCATCATCCTATCCAAACAAAAAATGTGATGTCAGTCCATCCAAAAATAAAGACCGGCGATCAGAGCACCAAAGCAGTGAGTGTTGAGCTTCAACGAAGTTTTACATTCACGCCTGTCGGAAAGCTTTTGTGGCGGATGGAACACTGATTGAGATTGATGGATACCTCAAACCACGTTCCCTGCCAAGACTTAATTTTTCCTGTAAGCAGCCCTGATTTAGTTGATTTTGCAACTTGAAGAACACCCCTGGGGCAGATTAGGGGAAATAGATACTTGTTTGTTAGATTATGGCCTTAACGGTGCGCCAGCAGCCGACACTCCACATGCAGACATCAAAGAGAGATTACAAGAAATCTATGAATATTGTGTGTTTTCCCACGTCCTCATCTGTCTTTGAATGTTGCATGAGTCGCAGCGCTGTCAGTGAGTTCACCACCCTGGCTATGTAATTCTAAACAGCTGTTTGTGTGTGTGTGCGTGCTTGTGTGTCTATGCATTCATGTAATCCTGTATACCGGTATATCAAAGTGTGTGTGTGTGTGTGTGTGTGTGTGTGTGTGTGTGTGTGTGTGTGTGTGTGTGATCCTCTCCCAGACTGACGTTAACTCCAGCACACCACACCACGCCACACAGACAGACGGTTGTTGATTCCTGGATTCCTCTCTCTAATCTGCTACCGCTGCTGTGGTTTACAGCAGACAAACTGACGGTTCGCTGCAGGGAAATGGCTCTACATGACATGTTTGTTTCCAATCAGTGGAAGGATTAACTAAGAATAAATAGGGTCTTCCTTGTCAGGTGATACATCTCCGGCAACATACACACGTCGCCTCCAACTCTTAAATGTGGTCTTGCTGCTGGTTAATCCAGCAATAAGTACGGTATTTGAGTTTGATCCCACCCCAAGGTCGACTGGATTCTGGTAAAAGGATGTTTGGCAGAGGTGCACAATCTCATGTCAATAACCCTGTGGGTGGAAGTTTTTACTAGCTCTCTGTGTGTGTGTGTGTGTGTGTGTGTGTGTGTGTGTGTGTGTGTTTGTGTGCATAATGCTTGTGTTTCCTTCTTTGAACGTGTCGCTCTTTTGAAAAAATGTCACGACTGCTTTCAGTGGAGAGTTGGGCCCATTTGTTTGTCTCCACGCGTTTCACAAACACCTAGGTCCTCCAGGGTCGTAGCAGGAGCGGCGTGGAAGGACCAGTGATGAAGTGCAGTTTGGGAAGAGAAACAAAGCTCGGGGCGAGAATGAAAGCAAGAACCCGGAGAGACTTCAAATGCGGAGAGAAACTGAATCATAAAGGATTGCATGAGGAATGATGGAGGAGGTATTGTAGTGAAAATCACGTCATGCCGCTGTGATCAAAATGACAAGCCACGAATGTCTACTTTACGATTTTAGACAATTCTTCTGCTGCACCTAATCACCTGCAATCAACTACAGACTTGCTTATAGAGCACGAAAATGCGATGCGTGACAGTGAATGAAATCAGATAACTATGATTCAAGGCAAAGGCAAACATACAGTAATGAAAATGACAGTCTCCATTCTGTCAACTCTGTGAAGTCAATGGATATACAATAGTTTTCTTTTGTAGAGGACAGAGAGTTATTCCATTGTTTATGACATATTGGAGTAATCTGCCACTCAGGGACAAGTGTGGGTTGCAAGGCTGGCTCCCGCAAATGGATGGCAGCCGCTCTGTGACAGGATGTTAATCATGTCACAGAGTGAACATCTGATCATCTGGGCAACCTCATCTTTACAACTTAGTCCAAATCATCATGCAAGCTGTCGTTTCTGACAATTATTCTACACCAAGAGAAGCATATAGTCAAAATTTTAAACCTGGGTAAACATCTATCCCTCATCTGTTTTATACTCGACATTAATTCATTCATTTTGGTTGGTAGTTCCTGTTTTTAAATAGCATGTAAGCTAGCGTTAAAGTGATTCCTAGAGGGATTTTTCACTTAAGGCTTGACTGTGACACTTTTGAAATAACACAAGTTTCGTCTTAAAATGAAAAGTTGAATTCTTATAAAACTTACCCATGCTCAATTGACCTTTTGCTAAACACCTCCCCTCCCGTGAACAGCAATTGTACAATCATAACCTTCGCAACCATTAAGCACGGCCGCGCTGCCCGAAAGCTATCACACTTTAAGCTAATGTTAGCTTCCAAGTCCTGCTCTTTAATGAATTTGGCGGGAGTTTGCACTCCAGCAACCCCAGCTAACGCTAGCATAACGTTTACCACATGCATCAGTCAGTCCTCAACCTAAAGTTTTTCTTGTGAAGTTAAACGTGAAACATACTGTTAACCCTGTTACAAACAGGGTTATGCTACAACAAAACAATTGTGTGTTTATCTGCTCTTACATAAATTGCTATTATTAGCATGTCCGGCTAAATTGGCTATTACCGACAGTAATAACAGAGGGTTACTTCCAAGGCCAAGGAACTTACATTATAGCTTTTATTAGTTTGTGGGGTTACACGTTACATATAAAATTTGGATCGAAGTTAAGGGTAACGTTAGTGGCTTTGTCGTGCTCTGTCGTTGATTTGGGCATGTTCCCAATGCAGGAACATTAGGCTAACTGAGATGGCATTATGTTTGGCAAACACAGTGGTTGGTCTTCATCCTAAAAGCCTTTATTCCTGTAATATTAACTGTGAAAAATACTGTTTGAAAATTCAAAAAAAGTACGTAAGCTAGGAGCTAAACATGTGAGATCAAAAAACAGTCTGATCTCACATTTTTCCTCATCTTACTTAAAATACTCGAACTAATTAGCTCTACGCTGCAATACAAGAACGATCATATTTCTTTATTTCTATGTCTTCGACATGGACATCGTCAACTGGTGAGGATGAATTTTTGCATGGGACAAGCAGCTTTAGCCTCAGTCTTTTAGCATGATTTCCTGCATGGATCATCAAGAGCGTATTGAAACTCCCTTGGCCTCTTTTCAGCAAAGGTTTTAATTTCGGTCAAGTCTTAAAAATGATAAAACTGCGTAACGTGTGAGTCATAGAGAAAATTTCACTTACTGAATTGGTATGCAAATAATCTACAATCTGGTGCTTTCTTATATTTTATGCAAAAAAGACAAAATCTCCCTGGCTGAGCATGCCCCCAGACTTCCTAGCATTTGTTTTAAACATTATTTTCATTGCTTTTTAAAAGAGGCCACAAACCCAAAATTGTATTTACAAGCAGCCCAGAAGTTGACCTTTAAGATCTTGCCGCTTTTAGAGTCTGTGCAGGAAACCAAGCATTGCATTGTTTTTCCATGTATCTGGGGAGACAAAAGGACTGAGAAGCAACACACATGAGTAAGGAGGTCGGATCCAAGCTGCTTTGTGACAGTGACACATACGTAACTAATTATCAGTGTTAAAAATTGATGTTTTTTTTGGTTCTTTGGTGGCGATCAGCCAAAATCTCTTCAGGTCGTTTCCTTAATAATATACAATCTCCTAAAGTGTTTGAATACGTATTGTCTCATGATCATTCACTAAGAAACTATAGCCGGCTAAATATGAAGGCATGGGATGTTATCACAGCTCATTTGCATTTGAAAGGAGAACCCACTATGGTTAAAAACAAAAACTGAGGCCATCTTAACTAACCACAGAAGTAAATGAATATCATCTGTATATAATCCAGTGGTTTCAGTTTACAAGTTACTGAGTGTTTTTCCAGGAACACGACCTGAAGTAACAACATAGCAATGTTGAGCATGGTGTGCGTTTCCTGCCTGTCTCAGCAGTCCAGCTCCCCTTTAAATTTAGGCTTCAGACTTACCTGATGAGGCAAACTAGAGGCCTTCTCTCTCTTTGTCTCTTTTCTGCATTTGCATGACATGTTCTGTCAGCAGCAATTCACATACGCTATATCTCATATCTATGTTATTGTAAGTAAATGCAATTTTCACCCATTTCTGTTTCCGTGTTATATTTATTAAATTTGTTTAGTTACTTCAGTGATTGAATCACATTTGAGTTTCTTTTATTATTTTGACTTTCTATAATTATTATCTATTCTTTTAGTTCCTCTTTTATCCGGCTCATGAGTTTTTTTGATCACACCAACGCAATCCTTTTTAACCACTCTTAGTAAGTCATCACCGCAGCTTGATATCATTTCAGCAGCCTGCATACACTGTCGTAATGGCAAAACGGGTTTTGATTCATCTGTGACATGTTTGTGATGGGTTTATTTCAGGACAAAATAATTACGAGCAATTAAACATACCGTGGAACTGCACACTGTGCCAAGACAAGCATTGCATTAGTGAGTACAATGAACCTTGCCTTGTTTAGCTAGAGTTTGTTTAACAGTCCAGTCTTTGCCTCATAACGTTTCTTGATGGCTCATTGTTCCTGATCTTGTTCCAAGTCGGATTCCAACCCGCAGCCCTCTCTTTATGAACCCGATTAACCTGTTATGTCCCCTGTGTTTTCAAGAAAATGAAATTGTATGCCAACGGTGCAAAACCCACTGACAGGCTTTTACTTCTTCTCATTTCTGGTCACGTTCAACCTAGAGTAACATTACTTAACATAAATGTTTTCAGTCAAGCTCTCACTGTACATTCCTCAGACATCACACCGTATTTGTAAGGAGGGGCTACCACCCCACAGACAGATTTTTGGCTGATTGTCCCTTCTCACCGTCCACAACGTAATACGAGACTTCATCTCCTGATGTGCCCAAACAGCGGACGGTCCAAATATTCGCTGACAGGCTGCGAGTTCACGACGCTGCACAGGGGGAAAACCAGCGGGAGCAGTTTAAATGAAATGCGATTATAGATTCAACGCCATGTGGATCTGACAGATAGGCTGAGGGCCTTCCTGGTAGTGCTTCATCTTGGTGGGTAGGATGTGCTGTGTGACCGTATCAAGGCCAGCCTGAGAGAAAACTGCTGATCTAATCGGAATGTGTGTGCTATAACGCTGAGGTAAAGATAAAGATCAAATCTGATGCAATGCATTGCAGCTGACATCGGCCTAGTTTGACAGAGAGTTGGAAAGATTGCCAGCCGTGATACTGATTTACATTTGAGTTTAAAGGGGAAGTTTTGTCATTTGAGTTATGGAAAGTAAAACATCATGGTAAGTTGCCTGTGGCCTGTGGTCACAATTTAATACACCGTCTTCCAACCACAGTAACTTGTTTTGCTCCTCGATGCAGACTGAGATTGAAGATTACCCTTTGTCACTGTTTGGCCCCAAGCGACTGTTCATTCTTTGAAATACAATCTTAAAGAGAGCGTGAAATACGTAACTACTAAAATCTGCATGATGACCAACAGTTCTATTGTTTCCATAATTTGTTACACAACGCGAGAATTATCGAGACTATAATATTTCGAATCTACACAAACAGCAAGCTGGGGCATGGCCGTGACTGTTGCACCACAACCCACTGGCCAACCAGTCACGCAAACGACCAACCAAAGGGCCAGCCGGTGAGCTAATGAGGCCATTATCAACCAACCAACCAAGCAGGCAACTGAGCCATGAACCAACCAATAGGGCTTCAACAATTACTTGAGGAAGACAAGTAAAACGGCACTCAAACATAAGGCAGAAATACTCTTTATGCCAGTAACAGTGTTTTTGTTTTATTACCACACACAACAACTGTTTCAAAAAACAGCACTTCCACAATTAAAGGCTATGGGAATAAATATTCAGAAATATCATTTTTGTGCACTTCTGAAGTGTTTGTTTTGCACCAGGCTTTTCCTCAGAGCTCTGACTGGGCTTGGTGGTGGTCATCATGAAAGCTCTGGTAGCTCTGAGTAACTGGAGTATCTTCCACCTGACGTGAAAATATTACACCCATGCAGACGCACGCTGCCCGGCCACGCGTACTCCAATCAACGAACACTGAGTTGTCAGAGGGTCAACCGGCACTGACCTTATGACAGGCCAACCAGCAACTGAGCACCAGTCATTCAACAAATCTCTGGGTCAACAAGTCAGCCAACCGAACAACCAAGCAGCCAATTCATCTCCTCGACATGGGACGGAAAGAATACGAGAGGCAGGGAGAGAGGGATGAAATCAGGACCATATGAATGACATTCCAGCTAGTCTCAATTCTGGGTGTGTTGCTTGTTGTTGCTCGTGGTTTGGGAAGTCTGGGAGCCTCTGCTGATTTAGGTCTCATATGTTGACATTGTCCCGGCGCGACCCCTTTGACTGAGTCATCCCCCTGCCGTCAGCGCATCACAGATGTGACCCACTGACTGACAGACAGACAGACAGACAGACAGAAAGGACACGTTCAAATGTTGACAAGATACTTAAATCCTCTTGAATTCCTCTTGAGAATTTTCATCGTCTGTTAATACCACTGAGGGCTTTGAGATGATGAGATGGAGGGTTTCTGAGTTGCAGGTGTCCTCATGAGGATTAGTGTGTTAGTCAGTGTTACTTATGACTCTGTCCAGGTGTCACCACATCTTAATGGAAGCTACTTGATCCATCTGAGACATTTTATCCAGGGATTACACTGAGGATTGCTGCTGCATGACTCGGACGGGGATTCCCTTTGTTTGTGCATGTGTGTATCTACTGTACGTGTATGGGTGTGCATGAGGTATTGCGTGCACTTGAGTGTGGTTGCATGGCTGCATGCATCTGTGTATGTGTCTGACCATGCCTGTACTGTCTGTGTCTATTAGCGTAGGTCCAGCCACAGTCTTTCCTGTTTTCAACTTTATTAACATTCCCTCTTCCTCTGGGTGTAATTTGAAGTCCCATGATCAAATCTGTGGGCTAACCAGCGATCAGAACCCTGCATGTCTTTACTCCAAGCAATGGGAATTTGTAGGCATACAATCTAAATTGAAAGGAAAACACTGCATTAGATAAAACGTTAATGATCCCCTTAAGGGAAGTTAGGAAAACAAGAACGAGCCATATGAGTAGAAGATGGAATATGTTGCACAAACAGAAATAGATCTAATCTGAATAGACAAAGATCATATTGCCTAATGCCCTGCCTTGTTGTGTGTCTGTACATAAATGCCCACATGCAAACACACAATTGAGTGATATAGTTACAAAATACAACATAATACAATTTTTCAGGGAGAGAACAATGAAGTCCTGGACTTATTCCTATGTTTTCACAAGAAGTTTGCTTTAACCAGTTTCCTATCAATCCATGTTGGGAAGTGTATCTTGGACAGTGGTGACCTAAAGGTTAGGGACTCGAACGGGGAGGTTGTCAGTGGTCCATTACCACCACTGAGGTCCCCTTGAGCAAGGCCCTTAACCCCCAGCTGCTCCAGTGGCGCCGCTCAATGGCCAGCAGATCACACTGTTCCAGGTGTGAATGTGATCAGAGCGTTCCTGCAAAAGAGGCTTCCTGTCAGTGAAACGTCCGTGAATAAATAAAGGTTAAAAGATATATATATACTATATATACTAAATATATACAAATATAGTTTAATATATAAAATATTAAACTGTGATTGCAGCCTCTTTTTATGTTAGATTGCAAGAATTATTTGAATATTACAAGAATATTTATTTAGTGCAAGTTAGAGGACATGTCAGGAAAATTAACACGTTTTAGCAAAGCTGGTGTATAATATGTACAATGGTCAAAACAGATTACACAAGGTTGCTCTTAAATATAAAAAATATGAGTAAATAAATAGGTAATATATATAATATATCTGTATATAAAATTAAATATAAGATTTAAACCGGGAAAAGGTCACAGGTTCTCCTGTCCATATATGGGCAGTGTAGTTGTCACCATAGGGGCATTTTTAGGGGTCATGAGAGAAAGGCTTGAGAACCACTGGTTAATCTTAAAGCAAGTCAAAATCATAGTGTGATTAATGTCATGAATTGTAACTGAATTCAGCAACATCTTGTTCCAATCATTCCACCGGTGTATTTTCTTTGTGTTGCGATCATTCAAAAGGGTATGGAGTTGCTCTCGTAAAATTTCCTTAAAATGTTCCCAAATCATCTGAAATCAGAGCTCAGATTGAGACATATTTCTTTTGGTTTCAGCACTTTTGGCCAGCTGTTGCTTGTGAGACTCATCTGGCTTGCTGGCGTGTGTTTCAGTTTCGGTAGTGTGCCAACAGTAGAGCTGTTAGCAATCAGCTCAAGAGTGGACTCAAGTGTAGAAAACCACACGGACATGGTGGACAGAACAAAAGATGAGTTTATTATTTACACCATTACTCAAATCAACCCAACTTAGGGCGTCGGAGGGGTCCAGGTAAGTAATCCAAGAAAATTCCAATAAAACAAATATATAATTGAAGTACAACAACGGTAAAACCCACTGAGAGGCACAGGAAAAACACGCAGAACTGGTGGAACGAACACAGACGACCTGACAACTGATAACTGAAAGACACAAGGACTTAATACACTCAGGTAATGGGCAAGACACAGGTGTAACCAATACACACAGGTGAAAACAATCAGCGCAATCAAGGGCAGGAAGCAAAACTACACAACACGAGGGACGGAGAATATATCAGAATTAAACACAAATACGAAACCATGATAAGAGCAACTGGCAACTGGGTACTTCTTAACATAATGATGAGTTTGTTCATGGCAAGCAATTTAATGAAATGCCATTTTTCTGTGCTTAGGGTTGATCATTGTTAGCTGCTCATGGTGGTGAGGACACTCATTACATTGGACCGACCGTTCCAAAGAGCAACAGACACACATGCTAAAGGCAACGGTACGCACATTCACCACTGGAAGCTGCCCGTTATATCCACGGTCGTCTCCGTTGGCCACTGGAGCGGTTGGTGGTTAAGTTCCTTGCTCAGGGGCCCCTCAGCGGCGGTAACATTCCTGTTCCTGTCCACATAACGCCAACAAGCACACTGCATGGTATTGTCGGAAAGGTAGAAAATTGTCGGCGCTTAGGCATAAGCAGAAAACTATGACTTTCTCATGCCACTGCTGGGCATATTAGAAAGCTTTTTGCTTCAGGAATCAACATATAACTTTCAAGATTGGCATAAAATTAAAGAAAGTTTGTGAAATCACTTTTTGCAAGGGCGACAAAAAAAGGCCCATTTAGGAATTTTTCTGGAGCTTTCAATTGTATCACACAATTTCCATTTTTCTGAGCACTTTAAGGCACCCAAGGTCAATCTCTAAGACACCGAGGGTCAGATTCTTGTGCTATCCATGGTGCTGAAGCCAGGTCAAATGGAACAAGTACCAGGTCAGAGGGGTCATTATGATATTCAAAGTGGGATAATGTAATAATAATGTACAGCACTTATCACAACAGAGTGATTCACATAGCAAGCAAAGAACACATAAAACATCACATAAAAACAAATAAAACACCGCAGTAATACAATGAAACTATTAAACAAACCATAATAAATGCTAAAAAACTAATCAGATGAAATCGGGGGAAAGGCGGCGTGAGAAAAGGTACGTTTTAAGCTTGGATTTAAAAGAAGCCCCTGAGTCAGGCTGACGTATTTCCTCGGGCAGGACGTCCCAGAGGCTTTATTTGGTATTTGATAGACGGAAGACAAAGACAAGACGGGAGAGCGAGAGAGCCGGGGATGGATTTGAACCTGTTGGGGTGACATTGTATGTGCCTGAACCCACGGACCCGTTCGCATGCCCCGTAGATGAGCTGGTAATTTGCTAATGAGTGTGTCCTTTGATTAATATACCTCCGGATGGCCGACAACCTACACATTTCCACGCAGACATAGACAGTCTGGTACACGCACTCTTTGCCGGCAGCTCATGCAGGAGATGACAGGGCCCGGTTACAGTAATAACCCTCCTGCTATCTCACGCCCCTGCGTCTGCAGTATAGCCTGTAAATCTCACTCTGTTATTGTTTTAATAATACTAATGTTAGCATTAGCCAAGTGGTAAAAACGTCAGACATCAAAAGCCGGAGACATCTGAGCTATATTGGGGTGAAGACAGAGGGCGAGGGCCCAGCTTGTGAAAATAGCCGGCTGTGCTGACTCACCAGAGGATTGTGTGTGCATGCGTTAGCCAGGTTGGTTGTGCCTCTGTATGTGTTTGTTGATGTGTGTGAATTTATACATTGATAGTTTGTGTGAGTGCGTGGGCACCTAAATGTGTGTAAGCGTGCGAAACACTAAGCAACCTGACTGCACATAACAAAGCCCTCCAGCTGCTCGGTAAAAATGACTTCTCAGAGCTCCATTTCCTCCAAACCACAAAGTCTCATAAAGCTCAGCACCCTTAGTTGGCTTAATGGCGTTCACTTCTATATTGATGCCTCTGGTGCTGCTTATTTGGGGAAAACACCCTGATATGTATTTTCCAACACGTGACTTTGTATTTTTTCTGAACCAACAGCTCCGCCTCTTAGCTGAGCGAGGGTGAGAGGACTCTGAAATGATGTCTGATGGAGATGAAGCGTCACCAAACCGTAGAACACAGACATGAATAAAGTCCCACACGAGATGTTCCACTGGAGCTCGTCTGCAACGGGCAGCGGTGGAACGTAACTACGTACAAATACGAGGTACTTGCTCTTTACTTGAGCATTTTCTCCTCGTGCCACTTTCTACTTCTACTCCACTACATTTCCGAGGGAAATATTGTACTTTTCACTCCGCCACAATTATCTCTAGTTATCAGTCGGCTTACAATTTGAGATTTCTACACTCAAAACACGTGAAAATACAGTTCAGCTGAAACAATGTGACAGAAAATCAATTGGCACCTATCTCGATAATCGTTTAGTCATTTTTTTTGCAAAATGTGCTGCTATTAAGTCAGTCAGTCACTCATTTCCTGCCGCTTGTTCCCGTTGGGGGTCGCGGCTGACTGGAGCCTATCCCAGTGACTCTGGCCCTTAGGCGGGGTACACCCTGGACAGGGGCCAACTCGTCGCAGGGCTGACACACAGACAGTCAACCATTTGCACTCACATTCATCCACTAGGGGCAATTTAGAGTCATCGATTAGCCTACACACGCATGTCTTTGGACGGTGGGAGGAAGCCGGAGAACCCGGAGAGAACCCACGGTGACACGGGGAGGACATGCAGACTCCACCCCGAGAGATCGTGTATGGAGAGACAGATGGATCCATAATGAAAATAATCCTTAGTTGCAGTCCGATGCCATTCAGCAACATCCTGCTTTTCCATGAATGCATGAGGAATAATAATCTAATGACATTATATATGACAGTCACAGGGGACATTTTACTGCACCGAGTACTTTAAGTACATTTTGCTGATTATACTTACATACTTTTACTGAAGTAACATTTTCAATGCAGGACTTTTACTTGTAACGGCGTATTTTTGCAGTGTGGTATCAGTACTTTTACTTAATAAGCAAAGGATCTGAATACTTCCTCCGCCGCTGGCATCAGACCGTCATGAAATATCTGAAGACCTGTAGGCAGGAGCGAAAATGCAAGCCAGCAATCCGTTTTATGCCCTGTAGGGAGAGTTAAAATCCATACCTACCTTGACATGGACTGGGCCATTGCTTTTCGTTGCCACAGCCCCTTGTGTTTTTACATATGTGAGTAATAAAATAAGTTCTCCACTTCTGCCAAATGGGCCTATTTTACGAACCACTGAGTGCAGCAAGCAAGTGAAACCTCTTTGTCTGTGTGTATATAGATGTAAGTAAACAGTATGTGTTGAGTGGGTGTGGGTGTGTGTGTGTGTGTGTGTGTGTGTGTGTGTGTGTGTGTGTGTGTGTGTGTGTGTGTACGCGTTCAGGGTGGCGGGCCAACGGACGCCAAGCTTTCCATAATGTTTACTGACACAACACAATTTAATGGTTTCTGGCCAAGAATTGGGAAATCAAGTCCCTTTCAAACGGGTGGCACACTACGGAAGCCCATTGTTTACACTTATGGCTTCAGCTATTTAAGTCTGAAACAGAGTATGGGCACCACAGCCGAACTGTTTTAGTTGTTGCAAAACTCTGCGGAAGCTTTGTTTGTTATTTGCATAAAATAGTTCTTAAAAAACAACAACAGTCTTTTAGACACAAGTGAAGAATTCCCCTTAAAAATATATTAGGAAAAGGCATTTTCTCCTTAAGGACACTTAAACTATCTATCTTTTCAAAGACATATCATTAAGGCCACTTCATATGTTACACTTCTGCAGTTGGATCAGTGAGTGCTGTACACTTCAGAAAATATGGCAAACGGGAATCATGTCAAAACTCGCAAACTAATCAGCTCCTTATGCACCTCGGCCAAGTATTTCTCCTCAAACCCCAGACTCCATTTCAAACTCTCAGTAACGTCTGAACAATGAGCTGAAAGCCGTGTGAGGTCCCGGCGTACAGCACAAACGTGTGAACCGTTCTCTGGCCAGATACTGGTGAACGCCCAACTACAAACAATGGAGGAATTGTTTGGCTTCAGGTCCAACATTAAAACGGTTTCCCTGCCGCATACGCCGTCGAGGCTTCACGGGAGACCCACCGACACAGTGATCGAACCGGCTTCCACGCATTACAGTAATTGAAAGTGCAGTAAATGAAATTCTCATCATTATTGCCATCCCATGCAGTCTGTTTCTTGTTTATTCTGCAGGTCGCTCTGTGCTGTGGTCCAAATGTCTGCTGTGAGTTAGCAGCACTGCTGCAGCAGCAGTGGGCGGTTTTTCTATACAACCGATCTCTGTAATGAGCTGGTGGGCCGCTCTGACCGGGGTTGCAGTGGGGGTAAAGGAACAGCGTGACTTCACTCTTGGGCCGCGGTGGTGTTGAATTTTCCGAAGGCTGTGGAGATGATCAAATTGCACATCACAATAATATCACAGTCAGGGTGGCCTGTTCCTCGGGTTACAGTGCAAGGTGGCTGCGACCTAATCCTGGGAGGTTTAACTCACTGCAAACAACAGCACCAGCCTGACTTGGGTAATGCCAACACACATGAAACACGGTTACAAAAGTAGTTTTTTTTTTTATTAAAACATACACAAACATAAATAAAACAAAAAAAATGAAACACTGAATGGAACAAAAAAAACAAAATCTATCAGGCGAAGATCTTACAGGTATGCTACAATCTTGGAGAAGAAACAATATATTCATATTGCTTTTGGCTAAGCAAGTGCACACAGAATTGTCAAAATCAAGATACATAAATATGGAATTTAAAATGAAGCCCCTGTGTTTTAATAACAAAAAGCGTGTCTACTATTTCCTCTAAGTGCTGCATAATGGATGTCATACAGACATAAAATAAGTGATTTTCTACAGCCGAAAGGTCACTTTAACAATGACCTGTCTCTGTACTTCTAGAGCTAATAAATAAATATTTAGTGCATATTCCCATTTGCCTCACCGAAGAGCCAAATGAAAAACAAAATTTTAAGTTAAAGATGAACCAAAGTCAATTTGGCTCCTCTAGTTAAAGAAGACGAGAGTCTATTCATGTCATTCATGGTCAGACAGTCCAGCTATCTGCGTCGCTTGTTGATTGTCATAAACATAACAAACAGATGTCATTTACCTCCTTAGTTTAAAATGACATTGTCGTGTAACTGCCGTCCATGACCTCATTAGGTTTCATCAAGACAGAAAACTGGATAACAAAAGGAGTTGTGGAGCACACGCACGACTTTTTCAAACGGCTTTAGTTGCTTGAAAAAAACAAAACAAAAAAAACAACAACGTCGAAGTGAATATGTCAGGCCATTAAGTTTAAATGGTGCCTTAGAGATTTTAAAAGGTGATACAAGTCACCATATAACTGCCCATTTTGAATTATACCGTTGAGTTACTTACTGTGAGGACGCCTCATTGCCTGCCTTGTTCACACTTACAAAACCTTTCGGGAAAACATTTGTGTGCATCCACTGCTGTGGGTCAGACAGCCCCGGGAGTTTTGTCGGTTTTAGTTCTGTGATAATCTGCTACGTACAAGCAGATGCTCTGCAGATGCTCTACCAGCTACAATGTTACTTTTGGACCTCCCCCCCAACAATCAACATTGATAAATCCTTCTTCACTGCACTTCTTGCCAACAAACTTTCTTCCTTAGTTGCTCCCTCGTGGTTTGTTAAATTAGTGCATGAACACATGTGGACTGTATGCTCAAATCTAAATGTTGTAATCTGAACTGAAATACAATCCCAATACAAATCGCAATACTCTTAAAAAAAAAAAAAAAAAAAAAAAAAAAAAAAAAAAAACGTCTTTTTTTGGATGCAGTTGCCAGTTAAATAGTGGCAAGAAGAGTATTTAAAAAGGCACGTACCTTTTCCATAGGTTGTTCTCATAAAGGACTCCAAGGCTATTTGGTGAAGATCAATGTAAAAAACAACAACAACACACAATTTTGAAAAATCAACATCACAAATCACTAACAGTGGTTCTTTGGCATATCAAATGTTCAGTAGCATGTCCGCTCCCCACGTGTCGAAATTTCAGTTACCTAACTTTATAGCCCCAAAATACGTCCCTTCTCCCTCCGGGTCCAGCAGCCAAGCATTGGACACGTTGACGTACAGGGCGTCTCCCTCCTCCAGCCGGACCCCCCGGCCCTGCTGGGCGCAGTACATGTTGTAGCTCGTGCTGTTCCAGCGCGTGGTGCTGCCCGTCTTCATCAGCACCACAGCCCTGCTGTTCTGCTTGATGCTCTCGTGGTAGACGTACTGGATGAGCTGGGTGTTGCTAACATCCACTGGCGCCTGACTGCTGTCCTCTGGTACGTACTTGTAGTAGCGGAAACAGGTCTTGGCGTAAACATAGTAGAAACCTGACTCCATCACCAGCAGCTTCCCCTTCTGGTAGCCCATCCTGTGGCGGTACCCGTGCTCCTCGTTCCACTCAATGGTGACGGTCTTTGGCTCACCCTCTTCATTGGCAGCAAGAGCGGCATGGAACAACAGAAGTTTGGGGTTAATCCATCCATCCGTTCATTTTTTTGGTTTATCAGAAGCAAACCAAACAAAAAGGTTTCTGTGCAAAGTCCCTCATAAGTTCTTAATAACTAGCTGGTTTCAAACTAGTGATTCACTAAATCACAACTTTTAAAATGACAGTATTGGGGGGGGGGGTTAAACTTAACTAACCCTTTGTAAATATAGGTATGGCTTTGTTTTGTTTATAAGTGAATACATGGAAACATATGATTTTCAGAGGTGGCATTCATGCAGTTTAGAGTGACTTGGAAATATCCAATTATTCTAACCTAGCTGACATGATTTGGTCATTCAGTTGAACTCCTTTGGCTAATGTGTTTGGGGTCGGTCATGGAATATCTGCCCGTGGTCATAAGCTAACTTTAGCTCTGTCAGGTGGTTCGGTTAGATACACAAGAGCTACACGGGTAGTTACTGGTCGCAGATATTTAAAAAAAACTCAAGAAATCTCTAGATTGTGTTTTTAATAACGGCAGACCGCCAGTGTTTCTTGTGCATTAATAGCAGTTAATGATGCATTAATATTCATTCAACCGGACTCACTCTTGGAGTACTCTTGATGGGCTCTGATTGGTAGATGAGCTGATGGCAGGCTCTCTTTTGGAGTTTTGCACCGTCTGCTTTTCCTTGTGTCTCTCAGCGCGTTCAGCACGGGCTCCGTCTGCACTTCCTGCAGGAAACAGGAAAAAAGATCATTTAACCAAACACCAACCATATATTATTAACAGGGACCCAACAGATCCCACCGTGAGCAAGCACTTGGCGACAGTCACTTTTTTGTGTATGTGTGTGTGTGTGTGTGTGTGTGTGTGTGTTATTCATCTCTGAGAAGTTTCCCCAATTTGAAACTTAACACCCACGTAAATAAGGAGACACCAACAATTAACCCGCACCCACAAACGCCTTTTTCAATACAGTCGTCACACATTTTGACCCACAGCTTTGCTCGTCTGTCTTTTTAAACAACTGTCTGCTCGTACAGAATTGTGTGTGTGTGTGCGTGTGTGTCTGAAGACAGTGAGTGGATGGGCATACACGGACTGCATGCCTGTGTGTATTATCCATCCCTGCTAACTTCTTATCACAGCCACGGCTGTACTCGGGTCGCCGGAGGCTGCGGCAGGGAGGCCTCCTGGCGAGTGTAACCTTTCAGATAGATTGCGCTTCTCACGGACTTGGCACAAACAGTATCTGGACTGTGTTCAAGGCCCCAAGTGCGGATTCTATTCAAGGCCGATGACGCCGCCGTCCACAGTCTGAGCTGGGCTGTCCTCCTCAGGCAAGACAGAGCATATACACCCAAGGAAAACATGGTTTCTAAGCAGGTAAACAGTTACTGCACCGGAGCCGCCAACTCTCTTACACATCTGGCATGAGATTAAATTATCAGGCGGGAGTGTTTTGTTTTCTGCCTCTACCTACGATCTTTCGCTCACACAAGAGATCTCAGGGCGGAGTGGAATTACATTTTTAAAGCTTGTACCGCTCTGTTAGCAGTGTTTTAGGTAAGGCACAATTTTGGATGCAACTGTTAATGAAATGAGTACAACGCGAGCCCTCATTAAAGTGTGCTTGTATTCATATGTGCAACAGATACATAATAAATGCGGTGAATTACAAATGTTAGTCAAATGTCAGCGAAAACATTGGGTTTTTAACTATACCCTAAAGGTGTTTTAACTTGTTTTATGGTTTCAGAGTAATTTCCTCTGATCCAATAATCTCAGATATCTTGGCGACATCATCTCACCCTAACTCTGAGCCAAAAAAAGCTAAAAAAAAAAAAACAAAATAGAGGAAAATGGAAAGTGTTTAATTGGACAGGCATTTTAAACATAACAACTTAAAAACCACACACAGTGCACCAATGAGCACAAACGCTGCAAACACATTCCAAATAAACTCAACTACAGAGCCAGTCCCAACAACACCATTAACATGGTTTGGCAACACTGTGCTGTGCACCTGTGCTGTGCTAATATTACCGTGAAGCATTTAGTAAGTCCAGACAAATTTGGACAGCTCTCAAACTAAGATTAGCACTGTCTGTCCTCCAAAAACAATTTGCTGCACAAACATGTTTATAGCGCAGCGTCTTGGAATGAGACGGGGGGGGGGGGGGGGGGAAAACAATGTCTTGCCAAGGCTACAAAGTAATTGTGAACGTGCTCCCGATTGGCCCTGCATTGTGGGATCTATCTTGATTTGTGGTGAGACCATGTCATACCTCCGTAACCAGAGAGGAGAGATTATTTAAACAAAGCTTGGCAGCTTCCTGATCTGCAGGGTGATCTAGAATTGGAGTGCGCCATGGTGACAACCGCTCCGCACCAGACGGAGTCGCTGCGTGAAGTAGAAACGTCTGCCTTGAAATATACATCCAACTGCTGGCTTTATTTGGCGCTGGAATACCACGGTGCATGCAGGCGGCAGTTCGGCCCTTTGACTGCGCACCACACATACCATTCAACGTCTCTATTATGTTGATGAGCGGTTTCTGAGATGCTGCACCAGAACAAAAGTCCTCTCGCTCAAAGCTAGGCCACCAAAGCAGATGGTCTCTTTGTGTTCCATGCTGCCGCAGTCAGAGCTCCTGCTTACGCAGATCTCCACGGACCGTAAACAGTCGGCTCATGAGCCGTGTCTGATTCATGGTCCTGTGTTCTCACCACTCCCGAAGCTCACGCTGACCACAGCCCCGGCCCGGTGTCGGCCGGGGCTGCACATCCTGCCTCACATCAAAGAGTACGCAGCAAAGCTGAACTGCAGAACTGACATCTGTCCACTGAGGCCTGCTCTCTAGAAAATCCCCCCCCCCCGAACTGTCAGCGGAGAGCGCCGGCGGTCTCGGGGCTGACCCTAACACAACACAGCGTGGGCCAAGTGGACCTGTCACCCTGACACTTCATAAAGCTCCCAGCACGTCTCGCTGCGCTCCATGGGAAACAGCCGAGGGCTGCGGACACAATGAGCTCCTCAGTCCAAGACGGGCTGGGTGGTTTGTGTAAGCACTCCCCCAGGGATACACAGGGCAAATACAAATACCAGTACACGATTTCAAAGGAAATTAAAGCATTATGGGAAGCGACGCAGTCCTTTTATTCTGTCTTGTTTTACTTCCTGGATGGTTTTCGCTTTTGCTCGGCGAAACCTGGGCCAAAAAGTGGGCGGCGACTTCCAAAAAGGGGATTCGAGAGAAAAAAATGACTTCAGCAATTAAGAATTTGAATTTTATAACCCCCTCATGCTACCGCTGATCATCGAAGGAGCACTCTGCAGCAAACCAACGCCAATGAGTGACTCACTAATAGCTGCCGCAGTAAACTGCTTTAGTAGAATCAGTAATCCAATGCGGGGGGAAAATAAAAATCCTAAACGATAAGCTATTTGAGCCTACATGAAAGGCAGAAAGGTGTTTGTCCCGCTGTGGTCGGACCTCTCCCCAGCCTGTGTGACCACCTAGGGGGTCTGGTGCTTGCTTTACAGAAGCTGTGGCGCGGACTGAACACACACCCAATGGGAAAATCACGACTACTGTCAGTGCAAAAATGCAGATTACTATCTTATTTATCCCCCTCCGCTTTAACGCTTCTCTTTTAAACGACCTGACCACGTTAGTCACGTGCTGAACTGCCCCCCTTGACAGTGACAGGTAGGACATACCAGCTCTGCTTTAAAACGTCCTCAAAGCAGCAGACTGCTGTTGGCATCTGCGAGCCTGCTTTTGCCTCGGTCACCTCTAACTGTGTGTCACCACGGTTTCCCTTCAGTGGCACGTCAACGACCGGTCAGAGCAAATCAACCAAAGTCTACGTCAGGTTTCCTGAAGTAGAAAATGCAATAATGGCAATCAGTCCCGGCGATGAATATTTAATACAAAATGTTTTATACAGCAGGATTGCCCACTCAATATCATGGACCACGGGTGTGTGTATGGTGCCGCAGCGGGAAGGAAATGTGCTAAAATGCTGTTTATCGGAGTGGACTGTGCTCCAGTCGGAGGCTGGGTTGTGGTGCTCTGCTGCCTGGGGTTAACCAGGGGTCACACTCACCTCTATGGGTCGATGCGGGGCTGTGGACAAATCTACCTGGAGACAGAAAGACAGGAGTCGGGGTCAGAGAGGTCAATGTACAAAACACCATAGTCATGGCATCTCTAATGAGCAATATCTGCTATGAGAATGTTCCCCTTGACACGTGCAGATTGTTTTACACACACACACAAAAAAAAAAAAAAAATTCAGAAAGGCAAGCAGCAGTTCAGTGTGTGTGTGTGTGTGTGTGTGTGTGTGTGTGTGAGAGAGTGTGTGTGTGTGTGTGTGAGTGGGAGGTTAAGTTATTTTCCGCATGTCACTCTGCATTCCACCGCAGCAGGCAAAGGTCTAAGTGATTTGGAGAGCTTTGGTTCTCATTCGCAGGGCTGTTGTCTCGGAATAACAAGGCTTTCATGCGTGGCGTGCACTGCAGCCCGGCGCACACGGACGCGCAGCAATAAAAATTAAAATAAAGAACACACACACACACACACGCACGCACACACCCACACACACACACGCACGCACACACTCGAGGCCTCGTCTACGCATCAGAGCAGAGTTTTTTTGAAACCCGCTCCGATCAGCGGCATTCCTATGCAGGCACGGCGCTGTGCAGATTCCAGCTCTCCTGCCCCCGTGTCCAGGACGTTCTGCAGGTGTTGAAGAGCAGATGATGGTCCAGTGCCAAACTCCAGCCCGCACACAACTACTGACTCACGCTAGAAGCGCTACCATATGCAGCTGTCATCGAATTCGGAGAGAAGAAAAAAAAAAACCGCCTGCGTGTTAATCCGAAGCCCAGCTCTAACTCTGACCAACCAGAGGGCATCTCATGCTGCTGGGTATTCGAGGAACGCTTCGATCCCTCCCAAAGACCTGGGCCCGCATCCCTCACATGGCATAATCAGATCAACCCCACATATCAGTTATAGAAAGAAACACACTTCCTATTCCCGAGCTGCAATACTTATGGAGAGGCACAATTTTTAAATATGACACAGGCTTCATTGTGCACCATTGTTGAGGAGCGGGCTTGGTCTATAAGCTCTCCTAAATGTATTAAAGTCAACTCAGAAATTGGCACATATGCACGTTATGCTTTGGAAATGTGCGAAGACACAGACATTTTGGAGAGAAGTGAAAAATGAGGTGGTTACCTTGATTGGACATGACTTGGAGCGATCACCTCTTCAGAGTATTTTGGCAGCTAAGGACAGTGCAAGGAACAACCACAACGCTAAATTGGTTGGAACGCTAGACATATATATATATATATATATATTCTCAAATTCTGGATAAAAAGGAGGTACTGAGAATACTCCCTCTGGAAAAGCTGAACTACACTCTTCATGACACTGTCGCGGGATTTATAAAGACATGGCAAGCTGTCTTGGACACGGTGGCCCCCTCGGGACCGGGCTTCATTCTACCTAATTAACAACACTGGGACTAACTACAGCATCCCCGAGCACTCTGAATGCAATAATACCAGCCTGGTGGTGGTGGTGGGGGTGTGTTTGATTGTTTTTTTTGGTTTCTTTTGTATGGTGTTTGGAAGCTTGTGAGTTAAGGTAAAACCATGAAAAAAAAGTGGCTGTGTACATTTCCCGAACTGGAAGTACAGAACCTCAATTAAAAAACAAACAAACTAAAAACATTGTGTCTCTCTTTCTGCTTGCCTGCTCATCTCTCTGGGGTTTTGACTCTTTTTGTTTTCCCTCCATTTTATTTACCCCCCGGTCTGGCTCACATCCAGTACATAACCAGCTACTACCACACTGCAAAAGTGTGTTTATGCCAAAGAAATTTAACACACAAACACTGAGAAAGAGACAGAGGCAAACAGAAAAGGAGAGAGAGGGGGGGGAGAGAGACGGATGCTCCCCAGGTGAACTCCCAGCATCCTGACAGAGCGGAGATGCGGTCTCCTCTCTTGGCTTGTTGAAACATGACAATTATTCAACTCCAAAACCGCCATAGAGCAACAAAAGCAACTGCGGCAGCGTGTAAATGTTATTTTACAAGGTCACAGACAGCAGCCTACAAGATGGCAAAGATGACCTGACAAAAAGCAATGGACCATGTAGGGACATATGTGCTTATTTTGATAATATCTCTGCCTGCACTGCCAGAGTCAGAGACAAGTTAGGACTTCCAGCCTTCCTTGAACTCTGCCAGACTTTTCTGCCTCCAGGGTCCTTGGAAGCAGCCCTGCTTATGCTCAAAGGTTTACAGCTTGTGACACGTATAAATTACAAATATAACCCCCAGATGGCATGTAAACACGCACAAGACTGCAGCCTGGGAGCCTGAAGTGAAAACATCTGTGTTGTGCAAACAAGACATCTTGCAAGTCTGACATGTACTCGCGGCGGAGCCTCTACCGGGGGCTCGCCGAGATGTTATCGCCGCAAAACGGATCCGCGCTGCTTTGAGTCGAGCTGCAGCCCCCGGAAAATATCGCGCCGAAATAACTAATCTCCGTGGAAAATTCACCAGGGGGGGGGGGGGGGGGTGGGATGCTATCTATCAGCCGGGGTGTGTGTGTTTTTTGTTGGTTTTTTTACAGCTAGGGAAGAAGTGTTTAACTGCCTGCCGCCAAAAGCGCAGCGCCTTCAAAGAGACGCCAAGAGCGCACGGAGCCTTGGCTCGCGAAAGCTCAGAACTGGCTCACTGTTTGAGGCTTTGTTTCCACGTCTGTAGATAACACCTACTCGACTTCTAAGAGCACGCGCCGCCAAACTGTATACAGGCCTAGGGCTGGGAAACTTATCTGGCACTTTATGGCTTTATAAAATTGCGCAAATGTTGCTGGACTATCGCAACTCGCTTACAGCCTAGAAGAGGCTTGTTGACAGCAGTTGTAGATAAATATTTACTCAGGACCACAGCTTGAGTAAACCGACACGCTGACGGCACTGAATGACATTGCAAAGGGTCTCGTTGCGCACTGGGAATCAGAAAACAAACACGGCGGCGTCACGCAGAGCCTACCTCTTGCAGATAACCTGTCAGGTGTAACAAGATCGCCACGCTGGAAGCCACCTGGAGCAATCCCATAACAGCGAGGGTCCCGAAGAGCAGCGGCCGGTAAGTGGGCTCCGAGCTCGGCACCGGGTGGAAGCGGTGCTGGCCTGCCTCGATGTCGACGGGGTTCCGCAGGTAGCCTCTGTACTCGCTGTGGGTAGCTGCCATGGTGCGCGTCTCCGTGCGTGCGTGTGTGCGTGCGTGCGCGTGCGTGCGTGCAGTTCAGCCCCGGGGCCAGGTCCCAGACTCAATGCAAGGAAGGAAACTGCGACTGCAAGAGTCCCTATAATCAGCGGTGGGTGGGCTGAAAGAGCGCGTTTCCCTCTGCAGCCAATCAGAGGGATCCTGCGGCTACGCAGACGGAAAGGGCTCAAACGAGACAGGCACACCAGATCGACCTGAGCGCACGGCAGGTAAAGCGAGTCCTTTATGGCTCCGGACGGTCTTTACAGAAGCGCGTTACCACGTGATCCACCCCTTCTGCGCGTCCACACCCCCCCACCCGGTGACACAAGCTCACAGCACCGAGTGTTCCGCTCAACAGGCATGCAGTGGAGACTAAATCATGAACAGAAACATTCACTTTCGTCGGTTTACAGGCTTATGAACACTAAAAAAAAACAACCATTATTTCATGTCAAACGTAACAACAAAAAACACTAAATGTTGCAAGCAAATACACAGAAACAAAAATCTGTTCAATTTTGTATAATAATGTGAAACCAGAGCTTTAGTTCATAAATTGTAAACTATTATTTTCAGAGACAAAAAATACATTTTACATAACTGAAACAATGAATTCAGCTTTTAAGACTTAAATTAATGTGGCACTTTACAGTTTCCCCAGAGACCTCCCTGAGAAGTTTTAAGACACATAAACATGCTCTGCTTAGAATAATAACTTGTCTGATAAGGTTTGCCCCCCCCCCCAAAAAAAAAAAAGCTCAATGAACCTCTCACAAAACCTTAAAATTACATCTACTCATTCTCACTCATTGGGAAATTCAGATCAGATGAATATGCAAATATCGTTCATTACAAAAGTTTGACACAAGATGTCTCCTACCCCGCTGAAAAGTCCATTCCCAGTGTTTGTGCACTGGAGGTTTCAGGTTCCCACATCACACTTGAGGGAGTTGCATGTTGGACCAGGACTGGCTTCAGCCATTAGTCATATCAGACAAAACCAGGATTCTGATGAATGAAAATGCAAATTCCCTAGTTATTAGCACGCGTGATCCATTAGCCTTTATTGCTGTCATGTCAATGTAGGGACCGTGGGGTTGTTTAGACAGCGGTCTCTGCCTGGCCCACCATGGCTGATGAGGGCTTGTTTCTTTTAAAAGAAAGGTGTCTAAGATCTCTCGTCTGCTAAAGACCTGGCAGCGGTTATTCATGATTTGTTCACATCCTATTGTAATGTTCTTTGAGCTGGAATTGGTAAAAAGTCCCTGGCAGGACTCCAGCTCGTTCAGAGTTCAGCTGGCGGACAGTTAACAGGGAAGTTCGCGGCTCGCTCCTGGCATGACCTCGCTTCTTGTGAATTTAGATTTAGAGAAACAGATTTTCTGGCAGAAGCCCGCCGGATGAGCGTCGGAAGCTCGTGCGCAGTGCATCCTGGTACATGTAGGCACTGCCGGCACGGCTCCCGCTGGCACTGCCGCTGAGGAGAACTCGGCGTTCTCGGTGAATGTGGCATGCACCGAGGAATTTATTGCTTCAATTGACGACATTTACCGTCAACACTGGTACTCAGGTAGAGATAAGATGCGCCGAAAACGACTCAAGTCAAAATCTAAATATGTGACGCTTTTTTTTTAGGTTTGCCCCATGAAAGCACTCGTTTACACACAGTCCCCATGACAACCCGACGTTTTCAGTATGAACACGTCCAACCAGCCAGACTCTTTGCACATGCGTGAAGGCGCTTTCCTCCTGATTTTGCCCTTGTCTTTCCAAAAGTGGCTGCTCGCCAAAAGATCTACTCAATCAAGAGTAGAATTGCAACGCTCACCCTTAAAGTCTGAGTCCGTGAAATAGCTACTGCTGTACTCAGAGGCGGCACATGTTATCACCCATTTTCTGATTTCCACTGAAAACAGATGACAACAAACCAGGATTTCCACTATTACAGCAAGTGAAGAGACTAATACTGATCCTTAAAACATGACGTCATACTGAGTCATATTGTGTGTATTTGTCTGACCACAAATATCCCCAAGAGTCAGATTCCGTTTTCTCTCACCTTCATTTACCGCAGTCTTATGAATGGAACTGGTCCATTGTTACACCTTTCAGTTGCGTTACCAACCAAGATTACCTATAGTGTTGGACAACAAACAAAAACCTTCTTCTGTCATGACGAGAAGTTTCGGTGTTGTAATGAAGATCTCGATTTATGACAACTGTTTGTTCGATGACGTAAATCAAGCAATGTGTTACTGTTGTTCAGCTGTAAAGGAAAAGTTGCAACAGTGAATGAATGTGTGACGTGTACGGTCACGAGTTCTGCCAGTGTCCAACTACCTGCTTGTACCTCTGGAGTAATTCTGAACAGGAGTACACCTGAACACCAGCTGCCTCGTGTATAGTTGTATTTTTTCTCCTTTGATATTATTTCTATCTCCCTTTTTGTGCACTGAACTTTCTTTGTAGGTATGTCTGCACACTAAATATGAAGCTACAGTCAGCAGCCAGTTTACCGTAGCATAGCAGAAAGACTGGGAACAGTGGGGAACAGCTAGCGTGGTTCCGTCTTGACCGGGCACAGTGACTAGCAGGGAACCGGCGGAGCCTCCAGGAAGTCTCTGTGGCTCGGTCGAGATATGGTCCGTCAACCCCCCCCTGTAAAACCCAAACGTGTCATTTTTAAACTTTGGTGTTTGTGCGGCTTAAACAAACTAAATATAGCATGTTAATAAGTGAGCTTTGGCGGTGGATTTAAATCGGACAGGCGAGCTTTTTCCCCCCGCTTCCAGTCTTTTTTGCTAAGCTAATTTAACCACCCGCTGGCTGTAGCTTCATATTTAGCGTACAGACATGAGTGGTGTCGATCTTCTCTATTATCTAGAAAGCGAATTCCTTTAACGTGGTATTAATTGATTTTTTTTTTGGCCACAGTACTGCAGGGCTACGCAATTACAAATTCAATTGGGCCAGATTTTAAAACCAGGAAATGTAGAAGGGCCGGACATTTTCAGCGGCCTATTTGAGCTTTTGGTAACGACAGATTTTAAACAGTTGCAAGTGATTGTGGTGAAACAATAGCAGGCAGTTTGGAGATGGCGGCAAAGTAAGCAAGTACTTGCCGGTCCAGGCGGGGTTAAACTGACGGTTTTGATTGTCAATGTTGTTTTGGCAAATGCGGCAGCAAAAATTGCCAATTAAACGTCCAACAGGGACAGAGCAACATTAGCATTTGTTTTGGGTCGTGTTTCTGGCATACTGTTTTGGTCTCAACCAGCTCCTGAGGGAAATAATGCTCCACATTGTTCAACGGCCAGGTGCTACGTTTGTTTGTCTGTCTGCCGTTTGGTGCTGGGCAGCTGGGCGGTCATTTTACCAGGAGTTTTTTCCACTGACAGCAGCCGCCTGCTGCAGCTGGAAACAGGGTTAGTGAGAGCGGTGAGAGTGAACCAAAACAGTGACGTGGCGGTCGGTTACTCCAAAACAATGAGTTGAACGATGCTGAAGCACTCTGTAGCGCTGAGGGGAACTGCAGAGACGGGTGCTCGAAGGGCTCATTGGTAAGAGCGACACCATTCACATTACACCGCAATCCTTCGATGCATTGTCAATACGAACCACGGATTTATGCTGCTTTAAAGGAACTGTGCAGGAATTCCTATGTGCTTGTGCGGCAAACAAAGTCACTTGAACTTGGACTCTGTGTCGCAGCTTCAGCCCTGTACCTAAAAAAAAAAAAAAAAGTACAAAACAAACACAAGATGATGCTATTAATTCCTTCTCACCTCCTATTATAATCCGCTTACACGTACATTCTCCAGAAACATGCACAATAAGGTATTGTCACATATACTGCCGGACCACCTCATTAAGGGCTGAGTGTCCACAGGCGGCCCAGCGGTCACACATCGTGGCTATTGCAGCATCTAAACATGGCAGTGGCTCCTGTTAGCCCAGAGAGTGACCTCCCTAACCTCTCCTGTTTTCCCACTGCCAGCAGAACAACAGTGTAGTATTTGAAAACCCAGCAGAAAACGAACCTCCTCTAGGAGCAGGAGTTATTTTAGGCAGAAGCGGTGACAATGGAAAGGAGGGGTGGTTGTAGTAGGTTGGGTGAGCTTGCGAAATCCAAGTGAATTTCTGGGTGCCACAGGAGTTCATGGGAGAAAGCTGGCTTTTTATATGTGCCTCCCCCCTCAAACCATCAAACCTCATGGCGCTGCAATCATTTAATACTCCATCATTATGGGCTTTCTAACTTCATAAAACCACACACATGATTTCGGTTATGTTGTAGTACAACCACGTTCCCCCCCCTTACTATTACTCTCGTTTTTACCACGCTCATATAGAACTGCCTCAGTTGATTTTTTTGCTTTTGAAACGTAGCACAAGGACTGTGCTCAGCCAGACGTTTCTCCGGACATCGTTTCGGAGCGAACCCGGCGAGGATCTGGACCTTATCTTTCCCAGGAGACCGTTAGAGCTCATGTCAGGGCTCCAGCGAACTCCTGCTCTTGGCTGGCCGTGGCGCGGTCTTGGCATTGGCCCTGGATGCGGTACCATGAAGTGCTCTCCTCTCGGTCAGGGGTCGTTAATGCACCGTGAGAACCGTGTGTTTAGCTTTGGGTTTCCTGTGCCCTCAGCAATTTCCTCAAGGAGTAATGCGCTCGGTGCTGCGGCAGGGAAGAGCAGAGGCGAGGGCTGTGTGATATTCAGGTTAACCCGTGTTCGTTTGGGTGTTATCACGCTTTTGTTCATGTTGGGTGGACCCTCGCGCGCGCACGTACGTGCATAGGTACGTGTGTGAGAGGAAGAGCGTTTGGCCCTCGTGTCTTGGTATGCACAGCCTGCCAGAGAGTCGAACCTGATGCTCTTTCAGACAGCCAAATGCCCTGTAGCGAGAGGGCTTGTTGGCTGAGAGGAGAGGAGAGGAAGAGGAAAAAAGAAAGGGTGAGGAGAGGTAAAGGAGAAGACAGGGAGAGAGAGAGAAACACAAAAGTGCCCATGTAACTGCATGCAAACGCAAAACTTGAGACAGGGTGTTTACCTTTGCCACCGGCCAACTCTTGCATTGTTATGAGCATTTGATTATCTCTGGTTTTCGAGAGCATTCCTCGTTAACCATGCCCTCGCGCTCACCCCAGCGCTAAACTCGGCAACCCCACACTTGTCCTTGAACTGTGACGTCAGCAGTTCTTGCCGCCTGGGGTCAAGGGTGAAGGATCAGGGTTCACGGACAGACTGTGGAGTCACAGTGAGCAGGATCCGGCCAGTCTGGTTCTGCCCATGGCTATTTCAGCTTCAAAGCAACCAGCATGATTCCACTGGATTCAGCCTGTTTGGAAACCAAAAAGGATAGAAATGCATGAATTAGAAAAGCCAAATATGAGGAAATGGTTTAGCTGCTGCTTGGCATAAATATCTGACGGCGCGGGTCCTGGGCACAGCTGTTGCATTACTATTTGAATAGCTGGGCACTTCGAAACGATAACATGCCTGCTCAAGATTCCTCGCGCATGAGAAGAACATCGCACGCCGAAGGTACAACAAGCCCAGATTTTTCCACTGTTTATTATGGGTCTCTTTCATCTGATCGAGAGGCTGTTCTTAAGACTCACGGCATGAAGAGCAGAGAACTGTCTCTCTCCCCTCACTCCCACATCCTCTGTGGTAAGAAGGTCACTCAAAGTCTGCCGTGAAACGCACACACACGCACGCACACACACACACACACACACACACACACGCACACACACGCACGCACACACACACACACACACACACACACACACACGCACACACACACACACACGCACGCACTGCCTGTCTTGCTTCTCGCTCGAAGCGTCTTCCACTGCCGCCTCCATAGCAACCCCAATGTTTACACCCCACCCCCTCCCCACCCTCCACCCCTCCCGTCACATCGCACCGGCCTGTGGTTTTATCAAAACTACACATTTGAAAAGAAAATTGGAGTGATGATCAGCCTAAACGGGGATATTCCAGACCATTAGGCAGATCCCATTTCAGCTGATGTGTGTGGGTTGGAGAGTGTGGGAGAGTCAGGGTGAACACTGAGCAGACCATCGGAGCAGGCACTTCTGGACCGTGCGGAGGGGAAAGCAGTAAAACGATAAGTGACACCACCGGAGTGGGCAGCAGAGAACCGCATGCTGTGCAATTATTATTATTATTATTGATTTTTAAGTAATTATCTGACTGTCATGTTGATAATGCTGCTCCGATGCTGGATTCCCTTCCGGAGCGGCGGCACGTGGGAACAAGCTGTGGGAGGGGGGTCGCATGAGCCAACCCTGCCAAGAGAGGAAGAGGATGCCCTCTGAGCAGCAGCCCCATTCGTAGGGAGTAGGCCACTTGCAGCAAAGGCAGGCTCCTGAGAGAGTTTATTCGTATAGAAGACTTAATATAATGTAATAATGTCAAAAGAACGTGCAGATAGAGTCAAACCCTGAGACTGTTTGAAGTCCGTTAAAAAAAAAAAATCTTCAAAGGGATTCACATAAAACTACATTAAAGGAACTTAAAAAAAAGCCTCATAAACAAGACCAAGAGTCAACAGCCATGCTAGCAGCTCCGCGAGGCTGCACTTACACATGTCGGTGCTCTGAGCGAAGTACTACCATCCGCACGCTAACATGCTCACAATGACAATGCTAACATGCTGACGTTGGGCAGGTATAATGTTTACCATGTTCACCTTCTTAGCGTGTGCGTGTCAGCATTCTAACATTTGCTAATCAGCACTAGACACAACGTTGAGCTGAGGCTGATGGGAATGCCTTTAGTTTTGCAGGTATTTGGTCATAAACTATATTTAGTTTTTATTATATTTAGTTTATCCGTACATGTATTGGACAAATGATGTTTCTGACCTGATGAGGGCGCTAGATAAAAGGTTAGGATTCGTCCTCTGGGCTCCATTCATATCTTTACCAAATTTCAATATGGTTGTTGAGCCGATTCAGCCTGGACCAGAGCCTGGACCGAACGACTGACAAACCGACATTGCCATCCCTAGACCCCAAGAGACCACCAGCGTGGCTAAAACATATGCAGGTACAGACCCACAAAAACACTAGCCTGCACAGAAAAACGTGCCCGAGTGTGTACTGTATCCAGTGGGAAAATTTGGAACACTGACCCTCTGTAAAAGAAAACAAAAGCGCATTGGCTTTGTGAGCACTCAGATGTGTACAGAACAAATGAGGTGATGTGTTCCTAAATGTAAGAGGGTGATCGGGCTCCCAAAAGGTATCATGTAACTTGTTTTTGCTCCGTAGCATGACTTATCATGACCAACCAAGGATGTTCCTGCCTAACTGCCCGCTGCATGTATAAAAAGGGACTGCCAAGGCTGAACCGCTGTGCTTTGCCTGAGACAGCTCTCTGGGACCGTCGACGGGACTGTACCCGCTTGCAAGCGTAGAATAAAGCCCGGATCAGAGAGACGTCTTCTCTCCTGTGAGTTCTTTATTGCGGAATTTCCACGACAGTGCACGCGGCCACGTGGGCCCACAAAGCTGCAAAAAAAAACAAACAAAGAAAAGAACAGATGGACGTTTCCTCAGTCGGCAGGGGCCAAGCTTTCCTTGCTTAAAGCCCGTGTGAACATGCTTGTCGCTCTCCCACACGGAGCCCAGCACTTCTCCAGAGGTTAAACACCCCGTCTGTCATCGCTCCGCCCGGCGCTTCCACATCCTCTGCTCCTTCCTCTTTGCTCCCCTGCTTCCCCTCCTCCTCTCATCTCTCCATCTTACGCTGCACACCGTGTTCTCTCTCCAAACAAGAGACTCATCCTTACAGTACACTTCACCCTACACTTCACAGTGGGAATCGGGGAGAGTCGCAGCCAAGTAGCTATAGGAACCCCACGCTCTATTTTTGTTAGGTACGGTAACCTGGAATGGGCTCTCATACGCTCTTGATGACAGATGTCGGCCCCCAGATTGAATATGGAAGCCGAAAAGAGGAGGGTGTGGTGTTGGCCAGTGAGGTGCATGTGACCAAATCAGTGGAGCACGCTGTGTAAATTTGACGTCTTGGACGACCTCTTGCGCTTCGTTCATCTCCAAACCACATCTCTCCTGGGAAGCATTCGTTCCTACGATGGGAAATCCATTGCCAGTTTGGCTGCCATCGAACCGGGCTGGGAAGAGTAGGAAGAGTAGGAAGAGGATGAGGAGGAGGAGGAGGAGGAGGAACAAAACACCAGGGCAAGACCGACCATGACATCAGCAGGAGACGTCTCGTATTCAGTTGGCCATGTCAGGATTCTCCCAGACTGGCCCTCTGCTTCCTCTCCGTGGCCACATCAAAGCGGCCCCCGGGCCCCCGGCCTGAAGACACAGACCACACTGTCATCGCCAAGGTGGGTGTGAGTGTGCAGGAAGCGCCCTTGAGGTCATCGCGAAAGCTGATTTGTCAAGATGTTTCCTCATTCGTGTGCTGTTCGTCAAACCCAAACTTACGCACGCACGCGCGCACACACACACCTGAGTCAATAGAGCAGTGGGCGTCAGCAGACAAAAGATGAGCAGAGACACAACAGCAGATGAAGCAACCCCGTCTTAAATGAAACAGCGAAAGCCTCCCTCTGCTGTTCTGTCTTCCCCCGGGGTGGGAGCAATGGTGTGCGGCGTGCGCTAGCTGCGTGTTGTTTTTGTGAGTCAGACAGGCTCACTACCCGTGTTCACAGATAATGCCTAATATTATTTACCGCGTTGCCAGGTCCACGCCGAGCTCCAACTGCTGTTTGCAATCACCAAAGAGTCAAAACAGAGCTGTCAGTTTGGGAAACACCAGCAGCCCCTCTTGACCATGATATTTCCCCTCCGCCCACTCGGTCCACTCGCTCTGCTCCCATCCAGTTATTTCAGATAAACACTCATAATTTCAACATGATTCAGCTGTTCCTCTCAGACATAAGCTCTTATCTAGTGCTCTTCCCCCTCTTTCTTGCATCACTGTTTCCATGCCTTCGCTCCCACGCTGATAGTTTTCGTTGTGCCAAGGCCTGAGTTGCCCTGGGAGTTGAAGCGTCTGAGTTATTGTCCATGCCTGCTGCTTGGGTTTCACACACACACACACACACACACACACACACACACACACACACACAATCCCAGTTAGAGCATCACTATGTGGTCACTCCTGGAAACAAGCAGACAATAGCAGGGAAATGTCACCTCACGTTTTGAAAGATGAGCGCTCCCAACTCCCCGGTGGGAGTTTTCATTAGTCGCGAGCTCACTTATAAGTCAACAGGAAGTCCACCACAACTGCTGTTACCTTGACATCAGCAAAAGCATCGCAGGAGGATACCTAATATGCTCCTTTATCAGTGATTCCCAACAACGTACTGCCCCAGAGGCCACTTTCTGAAACTTAACTAATCAATTAAAAATGGCAATTTCAATTTCATGCGAGAAAGCAAGCAGAGAAGTCTCAACAGCTAATGTTAGCCTACAAAAATGAATTATGCAATACGTATGTTTTTTTAGCTGCCCTTAACGAAACACCATTTCCCATAAGCCCTAGACGTTCGCAGGCTGAGCATCATTGTCAGCAGGACAGAGAGGAGCGGGCGCTTAGACAGCAGAGTTCAAAAGTTGCTCTTAAAAAAAAAAGACTTTAGAAGAGAGCGTTGGGGAATTTCGCTTATGAAAGGAACCAAGCTTCAACGACGTAACTACACGTGTTGTTTTTTCCGCGCTGACAAAGCCAACATTGTTCACAAAGGTTTCAATTTCTTACAGCAACTGCTGTATTGGATTTCGATTTGTCTTGGGCCTCAGGAACACGCTTCATTTCTCCCGAAAGACCGACGAAAGAAATGCTAAACGAGATTGTGTTTGAGTTCCAGAGGCCGGTGGAACAGAGGCTAGCCCGGACGGGACGTCATGGCTCCGGCTCCAAGCGGTTGAAATAGTTAGCGAGGCCTGCTGGAGTAATGGATAATTGGTTGAAATAGACAGCTGAAGAAATGGATAACCAGTTTAAATAGCTAAAAGTAATAAATAAAAGGCTGAAATAGCTCAAAAGTAATGGATAAATTATTGAAATAGACAGCCTAAAGCAATGGGTAAATGGTCTAAATAGAAAATGGATAAACGGAGAGCTAACAGTAATAGATAAATGCTTAATATAGATATACTATTTTAACTGTTTATCCATTCACTAAGCAGATTAAATAGCTAATATAATGGCTTAAAGGTTGAAATAGCTAAGCAATGGATAAATGATTCATTTGCCCAGCTTTTGCCATTCCAAGCAGGGGTAGTAAGAATGCTAACTCGACCAAACGTTGACAGTTCAACTGTGGGAGAAATTGTTACTTTTACCCTTCACTTTTATACGATTAGTGTGAAATAACACGTAGCTTCAAAACAATTAAAATGAACACATGTGGGAGCATGACAGGTGGTGTCAGTGACAGGGTACTCGAGCTCAGGATGACGAAATGAGTAGCTCATGAAGTAGCTTAGCATAAACAAAGCCCTGAACTATAGTATTTGCATAATGTAAACTGACTTGAACACTACCCTCTTCCATAGATCCAGTGGGAAAGTTGGATACTAAGTTTAAAAAAAAAAAAACAACTACCAAAGACCTGTTTTATTTTTGAACAGAAAAGAACAATTTGATTTTCCTGGTTATAGGGGGTGTTTTTATTGCAGGTGGCCCGTGGGGCTTTTTGACACCCAGAC